>OZ007567.1:117449056-117589056 GCA_963931925.1 Onchidella celtica
GATTGTCTACCCTGAGATGTGTCCATTTTCATATCATCGTTTTCTTCAAATGTTCGTCCAGAATTCTTTTTTTTCTGTCTTGTGGTAAATACAAAAAGAAAATAAACAAATGTGGATTTATAATTGTGTCCTATAAATCTTACACACACACGCGCGTGCGTGCGTGTGTGTTGGGGGGGGGGGGGGGGGAGAGACTTGATTATGACTGAAGTGCTGGACAGACATTGTGTCCCAGTCTACAGCCCATTTAATAGCAGTTGAATGTGACACATGACATCCCCCCCCCTCCCTCTCCTCTCCTCCTCCTCCTCCCTCTCCTCCTCCTGACTCCTCCTCCTCCTCCCTTCCTCCTCCTCACACCTCCTCCCTCCCCCTCACCTCCCCCTCCTCTTCTCCTACTCCCTCCTCCTCCTCACCTCCTCCTCTCTCCCTCCTCCTCACTCCTCCTCCTCCCTCACCTCCTCACTCCTCCTCCTCCCTCCCCCTCACTCCTCCTCCTCTCCACCTCCTCACTCCTCCTCCTCCCTCACCTCCTCACTCCTCCTCCTCCCACCTCCTCACTCCTCCTCCTCTCACCTCCTCACTCCTCCTCCTCCTCCCTCACCCCTCCTCCTCACTCCTCCTCCTCCCTCACCTCCTCACTCCTCCTCCTCACCTCTCCTCCTCCTCCTCCCTCACCTCCTCCTCCACCTCCTCCGTCACCTCCTCCTCCACCTCCTCCCTCACCTCCTCTCCTCCTCCTCCTCCGTCACCTCCTCCTCCACCTCCTCCCCTCCCCCTCCTCCCTCACCTCCTCACTCCTCCTCCTCCTCCTTCTCCACATCATCCTCCTCCTCCTCCTCCTCGTTCACCACCTCATCCCTCCTCCACCACCTCCTCCTTCACCACCTCCTCCCTCTTCCTCATCCTACTCCTCCTTCCCCCCTCCTCCTCCCTCTCCTCCTCCCCTCCTCCTCACCAGTCCCCCTCCTTTTCTCCTCCTGCTTCACCATCTACTCCCTAGCTCCACTGATGATCATGTTACACAGTAGCTACCTCTATTTCTCTATTTTTCAGCTTTTTCTTGCAGTGCCGGACTTGGAGAAGTGCATTAAAGACAGATTTGGAAATTTTAGTTTGCAGACAGTCAAATTGGCAAACATCACCAGAGAAAGTAGAAGAACGATATGCAATCTTGGGATGGACACAGATTTCTTGCCAGAGGTGAGTTTGTGACAAGGATCAGTTTTGATTCAAACCATTCTGCTAAATAACAAAAAGCCAAAGTCTTACTTACAACACGCTCAGTAGAAAGTCTTACTCATGACGCACTCCATAGAAAGTTTTACTCATGACAAACTCCGTAGAAAGTCTTACTCATGACGCACTCCATAGAAAGTTTTATGCCACTGGAATTTGTTTGTGGCTGTAGCAGATTCTGAAATGTCAACACAAACACTCTTGATGGGCTAGCGTTGTTCAAAACATTCAGGTTTTGTGTAAATGGCTGCTTCAAGCATTGTTTCATGGATTGGTTGCCTCAAGCATTGCTGGATGGGCGGGCAGCTTGGCTCACGATATCCAGGTGTTGGAGAAAATGGGATGTTGGCATAGATTTGAAAGCATAAGCTCCCCCCCCCCCCCTTCTCCATCTCTCAGTCTCTCTCTCTCTTTCTCTCTTTCTCTCCATCTTCCAGTTGCCTGCCCTCGTCCTCCTTTCTCTATGTCTTTCCCTTTCATTCTCTGTGTCTCTCTCTCTCTCTCTCCTTCTCTTTGTCTCTCTTTCCTTTGTCTCTGTCTCCTTCTCTCCCCTCCCCCTCTCTTTCTTCATGTTTCTCTCTCGGACTCTTGCACTTCTCTCTCTCTCTTTCTCTTTGTCTCTCCTCCCGTCTCTTTCTCCATCTCTGACCCACTCATATGCACACACACATCCATATACCCACAAGCCACACATTCCCACCTACACAGAAAACCATCAGATGGACGTAAAAAGACAAAGACAGAGTAAATCAAATGCTGATTGGCCCGTCAGAAAGCCATCCCGTGTCACTGACAGAGTCCACAGATCTTTTATACAATGATGGATGAATACATACCAGATGGTTCATCATCTCAGATCTGTCTGTGTGTCACATCCACAGTCCGACAGCTGAACGGATGCAAATTAAACATTGTCTCTGTTTTTTCTCAGTCTCGGGGGGGGGGGGGGGGGGGGGGGGCTGGAGTGGAATGTTCTGGATAGAAATAGATAATGAAATGGAATTGCCTGACAGGAAATCATTTCTTTCATTTCCAGTCGGCAGTTCCGGGAATAGACAGACACCAGGGCTTTTTCTTTCATCTGATCTAAGTGATGGAGGCCAAAAAGTCTTTGTGATCTAGCACAATCATGGGATTGGATAACCGGAGACTCTCTTAGTCCTCACCTAGTCACCAGTATTGGGTGGGGGGGGGGGGAAGAGGTGGGAGGAAGTAAGAGAGATCCTGTTTACGTGACCCAGCACGACAATTATAGTATTAACCTTGACAGCTGGCCTGAAGTCATCAGCAACCAGGACCTGTGGCAGAGAACGAAACAGCAGTCCGTACATAAAGAAATCCTACAGAGATGCTGGAGATGGATAGGTCACACGCTTAGGAAACCTGCATCCAGCACCACAAGACAAGTCCTCACATGGAACACCTCAAGGGAAAAGGAAAAGAGGCCGGCCGAAAAAACACCTGGCGCCAGGACCTGGAGGCAGACACCAAGAAGATGGGTCGCACCTGGGGACAGCTGGAACGACTGGCCCAGGGCTGGGATGCCTGGAGAACTCTTGTTGGCGGCCCATGTCCCAGGAGCGATCACAGGCGGAAGTGAAAGTGACTATAACTTGGAAGGGAAACAATTTGGAGGCGAAACCACCCGGCGATCTGGTCTGCGGTGTTAGTGATGGTGGTGGGGAGGGGGGAAGAGTGTTTACATATTCTATTCCGATTCCACGGATCCTGGACTCGGTACCAACAGTTCGGTTCTCATCCAAGTGACCACGGGTCCCGGGTACTTCCCGGTTCTCAACTGGACTCGCGATGTCTCAGACCATGTTTGACTTTGACCTCCAGTAAACTGAGGTCACTTTCTCTTTCAGCGGTTTTCTAGCCACGTTTAATGAGGACACCGGGTCATGTTGTCTGTCTGTTTGTATCTCTCCCCAGCATTACGTGTTCGGTGTGTTGGTGGCGATGTTGAGCACCTCAGTGTTCCTGGAGTCCTCCAGCCTGGTCAAATTGATGCTCACCTTCTTCATCGGGATGTCCTTTGTCCTGCTCGTCAAGTTACAATTCGTCAACCTCTTCGTCAACAGAGACATTCTATTGATGACCGATCACGGGTAAGTCCAGGTTTTGATGTCTTGATCAGGTTAGGAAACCTTGCCCGGTGTCATTAGGGAAGTGACGTGTCTGCATGAGGACGTCATACGGTCGGAGGTAATGAGTTCCTAGTCAGTGTCGGTAAGATATGTCAGTGTCAGTAGATAAAGGTTTGACATGTCCCAGCTTACAAAATTATGCAGTCATACGACTGTTTTCTGTATTGATCGCCCCCGGCCCTGCCCTGCCCCTGCTGGCAGCTCAACTACATTGACAGCAAGTTTAATCTGGACATCTGAGCAATTTAAGTGCTGATCGTCATCGGCCAGGAGTTATCTCCCCGGTAATTTGCTGGGCTCAAAATTCCAGGCATTTTTCTCCCCTTCTTTTGGTTTGTTTGTCCAGGCATTTTTGCTTTGTTTTGTTTTTGTTCCCCTCAGTGACGAATGAATAAAATTTAAAAACAAGAACATTTTGTCTCAGGAGTTTCCATACAAGTCAAAGTTTGCTCATGTTGGTTTTGTCAGGTACAATAGATAATTTTCCATTCCCCAGTTTGTCTATGATTCTTTGCCGATATTTCCTTCCTTCATCTCCACCAAATGTCCACCCAATCTCTACCACTGACCAGCATTTGCCATGTATTACAGACTGGAGCCGGGCTCCTCCGTGTCCTGGATACCTCTGCGCTGGGAAGCTTTCGTCATCGTGGTCATGGTCATGCTCATCCTCTTCCTGCACGCCCAGCAAGTGGAGTCCACAGCCCGGCTGGACTTTATCTGGAAAATTCAGGTACAGCAGCACAATCATGGCAGGATGATCTGTCCACTTTCCTGTATACAGTTTGTCCCTATTTCTGTGGAGGGGGGGGGGGGGTGTATGTGCACTAGGGTTGCCCGAGTGTGTCAGAGACAGGTAGTAGATTTGTTTGACCTAGTTCTTGTTATCAGAAGTTTTCTGGCCTATCACTGGCAGTTTTCGGTTTGTTAGTTTTTTTTGCCCAGTGAACTCTGAACTCTGGATTTTAATTTTCTAAAAAAAGTATCCAGCAGTTTTTGCCTCGATCTGTCAGAGTTTGAAGTTTCTACTCTGATTTCTGAACTACAGATGCTTCTACTGGAATAATCATTTAGCAGATGTATAGTTGATGATCTGATCAGTTCCAGTGAATTTCATCAGCAGAATAAGTCATCAATCATTTCTAGTTTCTAAACTGTTATTGTATTCTGAAACTGCCAACTAGTGCCGACATAGTCGTATTTACCCAGTCTACCAGAGTTTACTGCCTCTCGACATTCACAGCTGGCCTGAACAGGAGTGGAACATTTGGGAACAACTATCTAGATAGTTTACATTTTTTACCATTGCAAATGTTGATGCTTGAGTGGGTCACCTGTTTGGTGTTGTCCTGCATGAACTTTAGAGATGATCTTTTGTAGTTTGACCTGCCCTGAAATTCGCCAACCAATCTCAGCAAATTCTGGCAAAATGACATCCTGTATCATTTATTGTGAGCACATCAAACAAACCACGATAATGTAGCCAGTCTGTGTCCTGAACTTGAGAGAACGTGGATCAGTGCGGAAATGTCAATCTTTTCATCAGGTGTTTAGGAGAGTCCGCATTTTTGTATGGGTGAGGCGGGGTGTAATTTGTCTTTGCTTAGAGCACAACTGGTCAATCTTTGCATATTGACGTCATTGCATTCATTGTGTTTATATCATGAACAATTATATAGCTATTTTTCTCCTAGTCCTGTGTGGTCAGCCATTGTTGAAATCATTCTCTCCTGCCTCATATGTCATGAGTGACCATTGCCCAGCTGATGTCATGTATTTTCCTGCCAATACAAAAGTTAGATCCTGAGATTTGCAGTGACCATAGTTAGAGCCTGATTACATGGCGAGCTTGTTCCTGAAAGCTTGATGTCTTTACGTTTGGACAATTATCTCTGTGTCCATGGTAACTGGGGGATGTTAGATTTATTCACTTACAGCTAACTGCCATCGTTGAATAATTCAAGGCAAATAATGGGCTCGATTTCATGGCATTGCCCTCAATTATTTCTGACTTCCATGTCGCTGAAATTGATTCTTTGAACGATGAAGAAATTAAGACAATTACCTGGAAGTCTAGTAATAGCGCTGAATTTTTGTGTTCAGTAACCAAATGAGGTTAGATAGATCATGGTCTCATCCCATAAACTGAGCCTGACATAATAACTGTAAAAGAATTCTTCATTTCTTTGGAAAATGTGTGTAACTTTAGTGCAGGGCAGTGAGACACAGCCAGACAGCAGGCGGCCAGAGTGTGATAGCTGACTCTCTGTGGGACAGTTGGGTGGCAGTTCCCAGCTGACCATTGTCCAGACACTATCTCTTCAGCTGGAGAATTATGAATTATTGATGCAAATGTTCCACGACTTCCCGGGTCCAATGTAAAAGTAAGCTTAAATGTCACTGGGCAGATGAAAATAGGCCAGTTGAGAAACAATTTTATATACACATGTATTATATATTTTTCGGTGGCTGCCGAACCGTCGCCCATTACAATGGCATGAATGTTTCATGGTAATCTGTATCTACCCGTTTTTCCAGGAATTTTCTGAAGCAGAGAACAGAACGTTTTTTTTTTTATACCTGTCAGTTTTAATGGCATCAGAGGTTCAAACCGAAATCGTCTGGCATTGCCAGTAATAGTGCTAGAATGTCAGTCATGTGTTCTTCTGTGTGAAATTGTTTGTTTGTTTGACTTGAATGTTTGCAGCTGCCAGGGTCAAGGCCAGTCCATGTTGAGTGGGTCAAGGCCAGCTGCCAGGAAGGGTGACATGACTTACTCGTTCAGCACCGCTAGTTTTGATCCTAACATTTCTACAAGTAGATCCTGAGATTTTGTGCTCACCTCTCGACACTGAGGCCGGGGATTCCTTGACCAACACACGCCCCATACAATCATAGCCATGGCAATAATCAGTTACCTTCCATGACATGGTATAAATTGGCGGTCACAAAATGCCGAATTATCTGTCTTGGTAGATTCGGGTCCCAAATACCAAGTTATTGCCCCTTTAAATTCGGCCTTTAAACACAGTTATTTCCCCCGACATTGCTGACACGGCCAATTCTTTCTAGAGCATTGGCAACATCAAACGTTGTGTGGCTGTCATGGTGGGTGCAGATAGAGTCCACAAGTTAAAACTAGACATGAAAATGTGATTGTGACGCCACTAAAGTCAAACCATCTCAAGATGCACATATGTATCAAATTGGTTCTTGTTTTACCTTTTGTGAGAATTGACATGAGAGAGTTGAGAGTGTCAAGGAATCCCACGGCCATTTTGTTTGTTTGCTAGATAACATCAATACTACCAATACCATAACTTCTCAGTAATGCGGGCATCTTGTTTGGCTATGAATTTAATTCAGAAATGCTGGAATAGTTTGAGACCTTTGAGCATGAGTGATGGACCAAGTTGATTGTGAGCCCTGGGCAACGCTGGACACGGGCACTGTAGCATGACACAAGCCCAGAACTTTCTCCTGTCCCCACGGACTTGCTACATTCACCAGACATGAACTGGACAATAGGATGCCCATGATCTGGCCTCACTGTCACAACATGAAATTATCTGTCTGCAATTATAAGCTTTTTAAATATGTATCTATAGTGTAAATCACCTTTATCTGCACTATTTCAATGCATTCTTGGCCTTTAACAAAGTACTTCCTTTTTCCCCCACAAAAACACATCTGATTTATCTAAGAAGGAATAATGGGAACTTTTTAAAAATATTGTAGTGAAAGTTTGAATGAGGAGTCGGAGGTCAAGTTGCTCTAGAAGGTTTGGGCAGTGGCGGAATCAGCTGGCAAAGAAGCGGTGGAGAAGTATTTAAGAAAATCTGTGCTAGTCAAACGCAAAGACCTCTAGACCATCAGAGATAGATTCCCCCATCCAGCAAAAAAAAAAAAAAAAAGAATGTTGCCGCCCCTGAGATGCTAGTGTCAGAGTTTTAGCTTTTGTAATTGACTCTATAGATGTGTCTATCAGTCACTGACTAACATTACTAAGGCCTCGCTCGCCTTGTCACTCATCACTTGAATGCTGGACTGCCCTGCAGTGTGTTATTGTCATGATTTTGCTGTCTGTCTGTTCATTAATTATCCTAACAATTATCACTCTCCCCACTCTCTTCAGTGACATTTTGTACAAATTCTGGTTTAAAAACTTTCTCGATAAGTTGCTACAAATGTAGGCCTTAATAGATTCCAAGTGGTTACTCTATAATACATTTTTTATTCGTATTATTGCTACTATTTTTATATGAGCCATTTTTTTTTAGCCATTTCCAGATAATTTTATACTACAGAATTAGTGTCAGTTGTGTGACGGACATGTCAGTTGTGTGACGGACATGTCAGTTGTGTGACGGACATGTCAGTTGTGTGACGGACATGTCAGTTGTGTGACGGACATGTCAGTTGTCAAAGCCGTTTGTAGGATGACTAATGGCCAGCAGCAAATGTTAAGTGAGCCACGGAACTTGACTGTCTTCTGTCTAATTTGTGCATCAGCCAGTCTTATTTAATGCAGGAAGCCTCATTTGAATTTACAGACCACATAAGTAAAACTCAGCCAAAATGATTTTACAGAAAAGGCGAAAATAACTTCAGTCTATGTGGCCCTAAATCAGTGACTGTAACGAGTTTGACCTGCATGATTACTGCATCACACAAGAGAATTTTTCTTGCATTGGTACAAATGTTCATAGTTGACTTGCTCACTCTCCTCATTCACTTCTATACATCAATCAATTCTTTCACCTTATAAAACTGAAAAGTTTCAAGTTGAATTTCCTTTGTTTCTCCACGCTTTCTTCTGAACATTTTTTACAATTCCGCCCTTACTTTTCATTCCTTAATTTCTCTTTGTTTGATTAGCCAGCCTGGCCTCAGATATTGTGTCATCCAGATTTCCCAACCCTACCTCAGCTTTATGTCAATGCCGATATCAATGACTTGTGGCCGTGTATCTTTACAAATCAAATGTGTAAACCCCAAACTCAAACCTGTGTGAAGACAACTGCAAATCAAAGTGATTCCCTGCATGTAGTTACACCCCCCCACTCCCTTCTTTTCGGGGGGATCCCACTCCCACTCCCTTCTTCCTGGGGGACCCCACTCCCCACTCCCATCTTCCTGGGGAGCCCACTCCCTTCTTCCCTGGGGATCCCACTCCCCACTCCCTTCTTCCCGGGAGGATCCCACTCCCCCTTCCTGCTCCTCACTCCGTCTTCCCGCTCCTCACTCCCTCTTCCCACAAGCCACTCCCTTCTTTCCTCCTCACTCCCTCTTCCACTCCCTTCTTCCCGCTCCCCACTCTCTTCTTCACACTCCTCACTCTTCTTCACACTCCTCACTCCCCTTCCCAATCCCCACTCCCCTCTTTCCGCCCCTCACTACCCCTCCCTACTCCCCACTCCCTTCTTCCCACTCCTCACTCCCCTTCCCACACTCCACTCCCTTCTTCCCACTCCTCACTCCTT
This sequence comes from Onchidella celtica, assembly GCA_963931925.1. Lineage (NCBI taxonomy): Eukaryota > Metazoa > Mollusca > Gastropoda > Systellommatophora > Onchidiidae > Onchidella > Onchidella celtica. The sequence goes on from OZ007567.1 coordinate 117,457,929, forward strand.
TCTTCCCATTCCCTTCTTCCCACTCCCCACTCCTCCTTCCTGCTCCTCACTCCCTCTTCCCACACCCCCACTCCCTTCTTCCCGCTCCCCCTTCAAAATCACCACTCCCCTCTTTTCGCCCCTCACTACCCCTCCCCACTCCCCATCCCCTTCTTCCCACTCCCATTCCCCACTCCCCCTCCCCACTCTTTCTCTTCCCATTCCCCAGTCCCCCAACCAGCCACATCAGTGTGTCTACAACACAATACACAGTATTCTTGAATATTTGAATTGCACACAAGGACGATAATTATTTTGCCCACTGAGGCCAGGAGTGGCCAGAGTTATTGCTCTGTGCACAACATCGACCAACCGACATCATTTGTCATGTCTTTTTGCCCCATTAGACGTGTAGACCAGCACGGCAGTCCCTGGTGAAATATCCTAGTGTCATACCATCTTCTTGTTCTCTCCTATTGTGTCCCCCTCCCCCTCCCCCTCCCCCCCCCCCTACCACGAACCCAGGAACAGCTCTGAAATCTGAAACTGAACAAAGAATGTCTTGTGTCCAATTTGTAACAGCCAGAATCACATTGTGCATGCTCTAGTTTTAAGACATTGAGAATTTCACACATTTATTTTTAGTATTACCCCCCCCCCCCTTCTCCATTTTCCATTTACCCCCCCCCCCCCCCTCCCCCACCCCCACCCCAACCCCACCCCCCACCATGTTCTCGAATTTTTGTTCTTGATTATCTGTATTTTCATGTGTATGATGACATCATTTCTGTCACAAAATGAATGCACCATCCAGTGCTGTAGTTTATATCGACATCTATCCCTACATGAAATCATTAGTCTCCTTGCTTGTATTGTAACTGCTGTCTTGACTTGTCCATGTACTAGAATAGTTTAGAGCTATGTTTTGCTTTATAAAATGACAATCACACTGAAAAAGCCATGATCTGTACGCCGGCTGCTGTAAGAGGCTAAACCGCAAGTCATTTATTGCCACCCAAAACATCTGTTTCATCAGTGAAGAAGGAATACCTTTGACATTGTACGATGGAAATGCGTTTTCATGTCGTTAGCCGTCAGCAGGGAACGTACGTCCTGCAAACTTATCAATTCATCTTATTTCAGGGTGTGTTCAATCCCGATTATGTAATTGTTTTCAAAAAGATAGGAAAAAGACGCCCCCCCCCCCTTTCCCACCACAACAGCCCCCCCCCCTGCCTGTTCGGTCGCCGGTGATAGTCTTGGGCTACTGGCTGAGCCCACCTTTGCTGACGACTCATGTCTGATAGCTGGCTGTGTTTTGGCCAAACTGCGACAGCTGAGGACTTGTCTGATGACTTGCTGTGTTTTGGCCAAACTGCGACAGCTGAGGACTTGTCTGATGACTTGCTGTGTTTTGGCCAAATTGCAACAGCTGACGACTTCGGTCTGATGACTTGCTCTGTTTTGGCCAAACTGCAACAGCTGACGACTTCGGTCTGATGACTTGCTGTGTTTTGGCCAAGCTGCAACAGCTGACGACTTCTGTCTGATGACTTGCTTTGTTTTGGCCAAACTGCAACAGCTGACGACTTCGGTCTGATGACTTGCTGTGTTTTGGCCAAACTGCAACAGCTGACGACTTCTGTCTGATGACTTGCTGTGTTTTGGCCAAACTGCAACAGCTGACGACTTCTGTCTGATGACCTGCCGTGTTTTGGCCAAACTGCAACAGCTGACGACTTCTGTCTGATGACCTGCCGTGTTTTGGCCAAACTGCAACAGCTGACGACTTCTGTCTGATGACTTGCTGTGTTTTGGCCAAACTGCGACAGCTGACGACTTCGGCCTGATGACTTGCTGTGTTTTGGCCAAACTGCAACAGCTGACGACTTCGGTCTGATGACTTGCTGTGTTTTGGCCAAACTGCAACAGCTGACGACTTCGGTCTGATGACTTGCTGTGTTTTGGCCAAACTGCAACAGCTAACGACTTGTCTGATGACTTGCTGTGTTTTGGCCAAACTGCAACAGCTGACGACTTCGGTCTGATGACTTGCTGTGTTTTGGCCAAACTGCAACAGCTAACGACTTGTCTGATGACCTGCCGTGTTTTGGCCAAACTGCAACAGCTGACGACTTGTCTGATGACCTGCCGTGTTTTGGCCAAACTGCAACAGCTGACGGCTTGCGCTTGATGGCTTGCCCAGTGGGCTCACAAGTTTAGAAGGATCTGGATTCTACCGTCCCTTTGTTAGTTCTGTAGACTTGGGTTATTCAGCCTCCATCTAATTCAATACTAGATACTAGCACTTTTTACTTTTTTCTTTTTGTTTCTTTAAACTTTCTTCAGCCCTTTTATACTGCTGCATTAATTTTGTTTTCTCAATATTTCGAGGAATAGTGCCATAAAAAAAATTCCGTCTAGGTTTATTCTCAATTATTATTATTATTGTTATTATTGTTATCATAATATAAAAGAAAGTCAGGCCTCCAGTGTAATCATGAAAGGCTATTTAACCCGCTGAGCCTTAGATTTTGCAAATATCAAATTACACTTAGAAAATTGTAAAGGTGTCTGTGGGCATATCTTAAAGGGACTTGAAGTTTAGCTGTATTTTTCATACTTTCATTGATTTTGAGCCGCAACTGAGTTGAACAGAAGAAAATGTTCCGACATTTTGAGCCGGAAAAAAAGACCCATTTTTTAAGAGTAGAATTTAAAAAGTGTGACAGGAAATTTCGTTTTTCATCTGAGTTTACACATTGTTGACCGAAACTCAACTTTAAAAAATCACGTCTGTGTATTCCCCGAGTCAGCGGGCCTGACTAACATCCTTAACTATCATTACTAATCATTGCTAGTTGTTTTAAATAAGTACTTAAGTAATTATAGCTGGTCCTCTTAAAGGAATAGTTTTTATTTAAATAATTTTATGTATATTTTATAACAGATATAATCATTTCCTGCTAATTTGTACATGGTCTGCATTATTCAGGTTGGGCAAATGAACCAAAACTACCACTACTGTTTTATCAGTGAAACTGTAGGGATATGATGTGTGACCTGGAGGATGTTTGACACATTGATATTAAGCTAGACACAGTCATATTTGTTTGTGTATGTAGAGAGAATGCCAGACTGTGTGCAGCAACTCAGTGGAATGGGAAATGGTTTGAAATCAAACTGTGGTGACAAAACCATTTCAAAATCTGAGAGTTTTTGGTTCAACTGAAATTCTTCATGGCTTGGGCTGTTATGACGGATTGGTAGACCAGAGAGTATGTAGGACTATGGAGGAGAGAGGGTGGGGTTGAGGGGGGGGTGGTGGGAGCAAGAGAGATGGGGGAGGAGGGGAGAGCAAGAGGGAGGGGGGATGAGGGGAGAGCAAGGGAGACTTAATTCTACAGTGATGGGCCCAGATAGATTTTGTTCCTTCTGCTGTGAGATATTCCCTAACCAATTTCAGCCTGTTCATTGTGGCCTTTCGTTGTTGGACAGAATTCAGGGGGGGGGGGGGGGAATAATTCAGTAGTTTCAGTCACTTGCGACCCAGAATGAAGGGGGGGGGGGAGGGGGTGCCATGTGAGGGTCGGCTATGGAGAACTTTGAGAATGAAACACTCAGACATTGTGTAAAGTGTAAATCATTACACCTTCAGAATTTTGTAGTTTGAATCATTTACTTGATGTCAAAATGTCTGGGGACTTTTGGTCTCTAAATGCACGAAGACTGCAGGGAGAGAAACATGGACCAAAAGTCATGAGAAAGATGTCAGACAGAGACAATCTCAATGTTGAAGGTATGAAAGTCCCACAACTTCTCTCTTGTGGGAGAAACAGTGATTTATAATAGTTTGTGACTGTCCAACTTTGGTTTGTCAGAAGTCACAATGATTGATTAAGCTTGGACATGGGGGGGGGGGGGGGGTGGGTGGGTGGCGAGGGGAATAAAGTTATTTAAACCATTTAGTGTGACAGAAACTTTGTGACTATCGTGGTTGTATTTCCACTACATAGTGTTGGCATTTCTCTAGTTGTAGCAAAACTAGCAGACCAACGTACCATGTTGTAACATCACACCTGATTCTGTGTCCATGTGTATGTATGTATGTATGTGTGTATATATATTGCAGGCCCAGGAGGAGAAGGAACAGATGGAAAGTCTGAGAGAATACAATCTCAAGTTATTGTCCAACATTTTACCTTTACATGTGGCCAAACATTTCCTGAGTATGAAGAGTGACACGGTGAGAACCTTCTAGAAAATGTTGCTAGACCAGCAGATCAGTATGTTTTTTTTAGAAATGGGTGGATTTTTTTATATTTCTGTTTAGTGTCAAATATGTCATGCCATGTCATGTCAGGCATAAATCAAAAAGATGATAAAAATTGAAGTTTGGATAGCCAGTGAAAGTGCAGGAATATTCTGTGTGTTTGTTGGTGTCCACCCCGAATTGTTTGGTCAGTCAGTCAGTCAGTGAGTCAGTGACTTTTTAAATTATAGTCAGGTGGGTTTTTTTTTACCTGATGTATGTTAGTTAAGGGATATTTACAGCCAGTCAGACCTGTTCTACAATTCACTGTGATTTTGTGTGGTGTTGTCTAGCTAGATGAGTAAAATTTTGACTGTTAATGACTTGAGTACCAGTGCAGCTGGAAATATGAATTATGTGGTAACTGCTGAGGGCATCAAATTTCAAATGCTGAGTGTTCACCAGTTGGGGATATTGTTTTTCTAGTTGTCAGTGACGCAGCTCTAACTCTGGAATTTTTAAACCCATCATCCCTCACTAAATCTGGATTTTTTTGACAAAACATTTCTTGACCCATGAACTATTTAATTTCTTAAAAAACTGGGCTTTTGTCTATTGACCATTGGACATCAGTCAATTTTTGTCTGACCTGTTGATCTCTGAGGTCTAGAAATAAAAATAAATGAGTTTGGTACAAAATCCACAATTTAGTGATCATGTTCTCTGACTGAATCAACTACAAAGTGCGATTGATTATCTCGTGACCTTGAATGTTCCAGAACTTGTACTATGAAGATATCAACAATGTTGGGGTCATGTTTGCCTCAATTGTCAACTTCTCCGAGTTTTACATCGAGCTGGAGGCGAACAACGAAGGTGTGGAGTGCCTTCGCTTACTCAATGAAATAATTGCAGATTTTGACACGGTTGGTATGAATGTCATCCTTTGTTGGCATCGGCCACTTCTTGTGTGTGTTAGCTGTACAAAAAGAAGAAAGTCTCTACTGAATGCAAAGCTTTGGCATATTGAATTTGGAGTCTGTGGAGAGTAACAAATAATTTTCTTGTTTATGATGCTATGGTAAAATGCCCATGCTCAAGGAAAGAAACACCTTCATGTTAGCAGTTTCTAGTGGCATTTTCTTCAAATTTAATTGTGGTGTAGAATATATACATCCTAGAAAGAAAGTGTTGTACTTGCTGTAAAATATTCAAATATCTCAATTGATATTTTGTTTGAAGAATTGAAAACTTTGGCAACTGAAGATTGAAAACCTTTCTGTAATGACTATTTCAGTCTCCTTTCTGAAAGAGCTACCATTGTTGTCTTCCCGCAGCTCCTGACACATAAAAGATTTTTTTGCGTGGAGAAGATCAAGACAGTGGGTCAGACGTACATGTGTGCCTCGGGGCTGACTAGTCGAACCAACTTCCTGGACATGACCCACATCTTGGCCCTGGCCGATTACACCTTTGCATTGCAGAATCAGCTCAAATACATCAACGAAAACTCTTTCAACAATTTTGTCATGAGAATAGGTCAGACATCTGACATCTGACATTTGATATCTGACATTTGACATCTGACATTTGATATCTGACATTTGACATCTGACATATGACATCTGAATTATGACATCTGACATTATGACATATGATATCTGACATTTGACATCTGACATTTGATATACCGTCGGTTGGCTGTTGGAACCTCGTTAAGTTCAAAATCAAAATTTTACAGGAGAAGGAAAAAACTGATTATCTTTAATAGTTTTTATTATTGGGAGCTGTAACTTGGCATCTAGCCTATGTTCTTGACCAGTAGTTGTGCCGTGTATTGCATTTTGACGACAACCCTACTGTAATTACGCAACCAGAGTTAAGCAGGTTATAACACGCCGAAGTCGGCTGTTGGAACCTGCCTAAAGCTTTAACGAGGTTCAAGCGCACACATCGCGCCGCTTGGCTGATCGTATAACCTCGCTACCTTTCTTTGGGCATAGTAAAAATATGTTTAAAAGTGCCTCGGAGGCATTTATTGTTGTCTTTGCCATTTTAGTTCTGTTTTAAATTTATCCCTCGAAACTTAGTATTTCACTTCGTTTATTTCCTATGTATCAGACCATCACCGAGCGAATTAATGTAATATAAATGTACGATTTACTGTCTAGCCTAAACCAAACTATTTATTCACACTTGACTCTTTAGTAACACAAAGTATTACATGTCATTTGTTTACAAAAGACATTAAATACATCATTAAATCTCTCTTTCTACTATTTCTACTATTTATCTCTCCTTATCTCTCTCTCTCTCTCTTTCTCTCTCTCTCTCCATGTCCCCTTCCCTTCTCTCTCTATCTGCCCGTCTCTCCCTCTGTCTATCTTTGTCTATGTTATGTCCTTGCCCACTGCCCCCTCCCCAGCCGCATCCACCTGCCCCTGCCGCTCTCTTTCTCTCTTTGAGAGAGTTGCACTCCAGTTCTTTGAGAGAGGGCTGCATTTTGGTTCTTTGAGAGAGAGAGAGAGAGTTGCATTTTGGTTCTTCGAGAGAAATGCAATTTGAAAGAGGTGCACTCACGTTCTTAGAGAGAGAGAGCTGCATTTTGGTTCTTTGAGAGAAATGCAACTTGAAAGAGGTGCACTCCAGCTCTTTGAGAGAGAGCTGCATTTTGGTTCTTTGGGAGAGATGCAACTTGAAAGAGGTGCACTCCAGCTCTTTGAGAGAGAGCTGCATTTTGGTTCTTTGGGAGAGATGCAACTTGAAAGAGGTGCACTCCAGCTCTTTGAGAGAGAGCTGCATTTTGGTTCTTTGGGAGAGATGGAACTTGAAAGAGGTGCACTCCAGCTCTTTGAGAGAGGGCTGCATTTTGGTTCTTTGGGAGAGATGCAACTTGAAAGAGGTGCACTCCAGCTCTTTGAGAGAGGGCTGCATTTTGGTTCTTTGGGAGAGATGCAACTTGAAAGAGGTGCACTCCAGCTCTTTGAGAGAGGGCTGCATTTTGGTTCTTTGGGAGAGATGGAACTTGAAAGAGGTGCACTCCAGCTCTTTGAGAGAGAACTGCATTTTGGTTCTTTGGGAGAGATGGAACTTGAAAGAGGTGCACTCCAGCTCTTTGAGAGAGGGCTGCATTTTGGTTCTTTGGGAGAGATGGAACTTGAAAGAGGTGCACTCCAGCTCTTTGAGAGAGGGCTGCATTTTGGTTCTTTGGGAGAGATGCAACTTGAAAGAGGTGCACTCCAGTCCTTTGAGAGAGAGCTGCATTTTGGTTCTTTGGGAGAGATGCAACTTGAAAGAGGTGCACTCCAGCTCTTTGAGAGAGAGCTGCATTTTGGTTCTTTGGGAGAGATGGAACTTGAAAGAGGTGCACTCCAGCTCTTTGAGAGAGGGCTGCATTTTGGTTCTTTGGGAGAGATGCAACTTGAAAGAGGTGCACTCCAGTCCTTTGAGAGAGAGCTGCATTTTGGTTCTTTGGGAGAGATGCAACTTGAAAGAGATGCACTCCAGTCCTTTGAGAGAGAGCTGCATTTTGGTTCTTTGGGAGAGATGGAACTTGAAAGAGGTGCACTCTGGTTCTTGTATAAATCTGCATTCTGGGGCTGTGAGAGAATCTGCAATGAGGGATTTTGAGAGACAACTGCACACTGGATCTTTGAGTTAGACGTTCACTCTGGTTATTTGAGAGAGAAAGAGAGAGAGAGAGCGAGAGAGAGAGAGAGAGAGAGAGAGAGAGAGAAAAGGGGGGGTGTGAGCGCTGCACTTTGGTTCTCTATTAGGGGAGATGCAATCTGGTCTTTGAGAGAGCTGCCCCCTGAAAGAGCTGCATCTTGCACTTTGAGAATGTGGCGCTCTGGTTCTGAGAGAGAGAGAGAGGGGGGGGGGGGGAGAGCAAGAGATTTGTACGTTTGCTCCTTGAGCTGGCTGCATTTCAGTTCCTTGGGTAATTTTCATTTTTGTTCTTTGAGAGTTACTTGTTTGTTCTTTGAGAGAGTTCCACATAGGGTCTTTGAGAGCTGTGCACTTGGTTCTGTGAGAGAGTTCCAGCATAGTTCTTTGAGAGAGGGTTGCAGTTTAGTGCACTGAGAGAACTGCTCTGTGTTTCTTTGAGAGATCTACTTTCACACCAGTAAGGTTTGTGCGCAACGTCAATTAAAGGCTCCTGCGATCGGCATCTTCCTCTAACAGGTTTTGAAAGTGCTTATTGCACCATGCATTGTCCTCTGCTCAGAGGAAATGTTGAAAATAACAAACTGGAAATGCACAGTGACTTATGTGTTACATACTGGAAAGCACTGGATTCAAAAATTCAGATAGTGGGGCGCTTTACTTTGTCTGGTCACTGATTGATATGAGACTGACAGTATTTATAGCTATTAAAGTGTGGGTGGGGCGAAGATTCGCATGATTAATTACAGATTGATCAATTAACTCAAAATATTTACCAAAATAATATTTACCATTCCTTTATTTGATCACATTTGATCCGCCCATATTCGCCGGTCTTGTCTTACTTTCTTCAAAGACGGTGTCCACTCCATTGAGCGGCAACTTCAAAGGCCGTAAACTCGCCGCTGCCCTTCCTTTGATCTATTCATTCAAGTTTACCCTACTGTCGGTGATTACATTAATGACAATAGATCTCTGACTTCGGACGCAAAATATACGTCGGTTGATATCTAGGCTATTTCAAAGTGACCACTTTTTATTCGTCCCCAGACTCAATGATTTTACTGGCACATAACTTTAATTATATAAAGTAATTTTTTTTTAAAAGTCATTTTGAACTTAGTAAAAACCTCATTACTCTGTGTGCCTGTGTGTGTGCATGCGTGTGTGAATTTTGTACACAATAACCTATTTCCTGTATCTTCAAACTCTTTAAAATAATTATGAGTTACAGGGTACATGACTGCCCTTCTTCAGTCTCGTTATTTGTAAACATGATACAATCATGCACTACTACAAAATAATGATTTTTACATCGATGCTACATTTGTCGACATTTCACTTTTTTCTTCATTTTCAAGCGACAACAATTGGTACATGTAATATTGTGTGCACTGTTAATTTTGTTAATTTAGTTAATTTATCAGTGTGTGTGTATATATGTGTGTGTGCGCGCTATGTATCATACTTTTTGCTTCTGTAACTGTATTGTTATGTATTCAATGATCAAAACAAATTTCCTTGTACAAGGACGAATAAAATTTATCTTATCTTATCTTATTCCGCCAGCTGTACGTTAACGAGGTTATAACACGGAATTACAACATCGCTTTTCTCCACTACTAAGCAGAATTTTTTCGTTTTTTCAAGTGCATCCGATGCGTCTCGTGCTATAGATTCCATTTTTAAAAAAAAGTGAATTTGCCCAAAAATGGACTTAACGAGGTTCCAACAGCCAACCGACGATATGACATTTGATATCTGACATTTGACATCTGACATTTGATATCTGACATATGACATCTGACATTTGATATCTGACATATGACATCTGGCATATGATACCTGACAGTTGATATCTGACATATGACATCTGACATATGATATCTGACATCTGACGTCTGACATCATCTGTTCTGCATGTTCAGTTTTGCTGTATCTGATGAAAATGTTTGTTTCTGGTGGTGCATCATCTGGTTGTGCTCTCAGTTCTTGGTGCTTTTCTTCTTGTTTCTTGCTGTTCATTGGTACTCGCCATCTGCTATTGTCAGCCTCGTCTTGTTATGGTCCGTGCCAGAGATAGAGAGGAAGAAACAGCACAGAGGGAGACCACGATTTTCTTACGGGTTTTATCTTTTTATGAAAAGTTGACTTGGTTTGTTTTTAAAAAATGACTTATGGTAAAATATAAGTGACAATATCTTGCTCCAGACAGGAACTTTCTAGTTGTACATATATTTTTTTTTTTTCTGGTAATAGTGGTACATGTATTTCATTCGGTTTTGCTGTATGTAATGAGCGTAAGGAAACAATTTGTTGAATTATTTAAAACTGAGCAGTTATCAACGAACTTCTACCTTTGTTTCATTCCAGTAGTGTTGATTGTAAGACCAGACTAAGATGCAGATCTGCTGGAAGATGCAATAAATATAATCTCTTGGACCAGCAACTTTTCCTGCTAATGCAGATGTTGCCTGGGACACCAGGAGAATTTACAGGCCAGGGATGAATTTTTCATGCACAAGTTTTCAGATCAGTGTGACATTTTAACTTGTTCTCCTTTCCTGACAGGTCTAAACCTGGGACCTGTAGTGGCTGGGGTCATTGGGGTCAAAAAGCCGCATTATGATATCTGGGGTAACACAGTCAACGTAGCCAGTCGTATGGACAGTACAGGTGTACCCAGTAGAATACAAGTAAGCTTATCTATGTGTCTGACAGCATATCTAGATACATATCCTGAAATGTTAGTCTATCTACATATATTGTCCCTGTTTGCCAAAGCAAAACTTTTATGTTCTTTATAGTAGCAAGGCAAAACTCTTATGTTCTACATAGCAAGGCAAAACTTGTATGTTCTGCATAGCAAGGCAAACTCTTATGTTCTACATAGCAAGACAAAACTCTTATGTTCTACATAGCAAGGGAAAACTTTTATGTTGTACATGGCAAGACTAAATTCTTATGTTCTACATAGCAAGGGAAAACTTTTAGCAAAACAAAACTAGCATGTTCTACATAGCAAGGGAAAACTCTTATGTTCTACATAGCAAGGGAAAACTTTTATGTTCTACATAGCAAGGGAAAACTCTTATGTTCTACATAGCAAGGAAAACTCTTATGTTCTACATAGCAAGGGAAAACTCTTATGTTCTACATAGCAAGGGAAAATTCTTATGTTCTACATAGCACGGGAAAACTCTTATGTTCTACATAGCAAGGGAAAACTCTTATGTTCTACATAGCAAGGGAAAACTTTTAGCAGGACAAAACTCTCATGTTCTGCATAGCAAGACAAAACTCTTATGTTCTACATAGCAAGGGGAAACTCTTATGTTCTACATAGCAAGGGAAAAATTTTAGCAAGACAAAACTCTCATGTTCTACATAGCAAGGGGAAACCTTTATGTTCTGCATGGCAAGACAAAACTTTTAGGCTCTACATAGCAACAGCAAATCCTGTTTGTGTCAGAACATAGTGAACTGCATAACAAAGTTAGGGCAAGAAGTTAGATCTAAAATATTGAGACTACTGAAGTAATTGTAAGCTCGAGATGTAAACTGATCAACTGAAATAGTCCAAACCTGCACATTTAGATGACATAAAAAATGCTATCTGAACAGTGTTTTTAATGGGGCTTGAAATTTTTCATCTCTCCACAAGAATTTTGAATTTCTGCTCTATTGACAACCTTGAAGTTACAGAAACTTTGTATCATATTTAGCACTTGCCCGTCATTTGTATGAGGGTGAATGGGCAAAAACGTGAGAGTGTATACAGTGTCAGTGTGTTGTCTGTTGCAAGACTTGTTGTATTTACTTTTCGCTTGTTGGTGGTCGCCACAGGTCACCCAAGATGTCTACAAGATCCTGAATGCTAGTCGTTACTCCCTCTCCGTCCGTGGCGTTGTGCGAGTGAAGGGCAAAGGAGACATGCAGACATTTTTCTTAGATGCCATGCCACCTGGTGCGTCCTTAGAAGACATGCAAACTTATGACTGACAACATGTGGTGACTGACAGCTTAACTGGGAGAAAACCATGCATGGACAGGCCGGTGAAGTTGTGGAGAGTAACAAAAAATCTCGTTCTAAACTGAAATGTACAGCAAAACCATGCCAACTTTTGTAATTTTAACTTAAATCATTCAAGGGAAGAGATATGAACTGTCACTTGGAACAGACAAGGAAGATCCCACAAGGCTTGTAACTCTCAGTCTGTATCAGTCTTTGACAGCGAACATCTAGTTATCAGTGATATTTTTTTATTACCTCAGAAAAGAATTTAGAACTTTGTACTAAAAATTTCACATGTAATGTGTAAACGACATTCCTACAAAATGATGGGATTCAGTCAAAAAATCTGGGTTGAAACATTTATCAAATTAAGTCTGAATCTGTTCTGGGAATCAAGAGGTTCTAAGCTGGCAACACTTGAAACTGTGGATGTGCTTGTCAAACCTGGACAAATCTACCACATATCACCAGATTTATATCAATTTGACAGCCAAACACAGAAATGTTTCTATTTGAGCCATATTTTAGCCACATTATTGAGTCTGATCTGTACATTTATGTTCTCTTGTGATTCCCAAACTCTTTGGCTGGTGATGTTTTTATGTCTGGGAGATCAGACGGTTGTAGTGATCCAGCTCATTATTTATTACTATCTGTGATGATGCATTTGTGTACATGTGATAGGATGGACTGTCAGGGTTGTGTATAACTATTGACTATCTAACTCATTCTTGTGATGTGTACAATGATTCAGGGCTCCAGGATGTAACAACAATTGTGATGATCAAATCTTTTTTTCTTTCTGTCTGCATTTCTTACTGCATTTAGAAGCTCAACATTTTAATATGATAATTATGCTGTTATGTTTGTGTAACCTCCTGGCAATGTGTTCTGGCTACGTGTTCTGGCTACATGTTCTTGCTACGTGTTCTGGCAACGTATTCTGGTTACATGTTCTGGCAATGTATTCTGGCTGTGTGATGGGAACATGAAGTTGCAGAACAACTAAAGTTTGCCATCCTGGCCAGACTTAAGTAAACTTTACTCCATTCTGAAAGAAGAGAGACTCATCATGCCAGTATTTGTGAAATCTGTTTATTTTCTCAGTGGATTACTTCAGCTGCATCACCAGCAATTCCTGACTGTCGCCAAGCACAGAGAAGGCCAGGATGCAAAACAAACAAAAAGATGAAAAGATCCTTACAGTTCAGGCTATTCTGGGGCACCAGGCAGACTGGTGTTTTGGCATAACTCATGTACAACATGTTTAGTTTTGACCTATGGTGTCAACAAGTTTGTTGTATTTTTTTTCCTACATCATCGCATTCATGGTTGTTCTTGCTGTGTGAATCATCAGTTTTGTCCTCAGCGTGCAGGCATCATGTGGGACAAAACTGTGGTGGAGAATGGGCCGATGCAGCTTCATACTGCATATCAAACTCCATGACTGCCCATCAGCAAGTTTTAAACCTGACTACTGTCAGTGTTCACAAGAATTTTGCCTTCAGATTCATTTTGTGCATGATCCAGACCCAGTCAGACCTGCAGACCTGCCCAGAAACAAGAGGAATGTGGCAGTGACGTTGTCTACAATCATTTGTTTGGTTTATTTAGATCAAATTTGCTGCAATTTAGATCTTTAGATCATTTATCAACATTTACATCAGTTTTTTTGTTTTTGTTTTTTTGAAAGAACGTTTAAGTTCGGTAATGTGTGTCTGCAGGTCAGTCAAATGTTTGTCTGTATTTGACTATTTCACACTGTGTGTCCTGTACAGACTGAGGTGGATTGAAGGTTTAGCCGGGACAACAGATTCTGTCACCCTACACAAACAGAAATTTGCCCAGTGTTTGTGTGGCAGGTCACGGCAGTCCAGCATTTCAAAGAGTGAAAATCAAAACCATCTTAAAATTTTTTTGCTCATCTTTGTCAGTTTGAATCTCCAACTGCCCAGTGTACCAGATTTAAAACATGTTTTCTGATGGCATTTAGTCTAGTTGTGAAACACGTTCATTTATCAACAAATATTTAGTTTTTCCATGATTACTATTCATGTTTTTGCATTTACCCATCTATTCTAAATCATTTTTGCATATTTGCAAATTTTTGGACCCGCCAGTCTAGATATGGTCTGTAGAGGATAAAATGCACTTGTGATTTGGTCAGTATTGATATGAGGTGTCAACACCGAAAAGGCTGGATGTACATGAAAGAATTGTATCAAATCCTGGCAATTGAAAGGGACAGTTATAGTTTTGAGTTTAACATGGAAAAAGAACTTTGTCTTTTGCATTTATGTCATGTCAATATCTTTCATTATTTGATTAATATCCTGATATCTTTTAAGATTCTGTTTGAGAAATGCTGCATGAATAGTGACAATTGTCTTAAAGACAGTTTCAGTTTTTGTATGGTACTCAGAAAAGACATTTTCCATAAAACTGTGTTAGCTATCTACTAAGCCTGCGCTCAGAAGGAAAGCAGATTACACTGTATTCCGCCAACCTTGTCCATACATACTGGATGTGATATCAATTTCATGACATCAGTTATATGTCTGGCAGGACACTGACAAACTGTTCATCTTGGGGCCATTTGAATTTTTCAGGTCTGACCACCCTGTGTTACCACAGCCACCTCAACTTTGTCACATCATAACTTAGCCATCTGAGAGAACAGTGTTGCAGTTTGAAGAGATAATAGCTTGCAGCTCAAGAGACAATACAGTTGTGAGAAACAGAAAGTAACAGGCGGAAAGCTGCTGAACTTAAATCTCCAGTACAGTTTGTCACCAGAATTGGAATCTCCAATACAGTTTGTCACCAGAACTTGAATCTCCAGTACAGTTTGTCACCAGAACTTGAATCTCTAGTACAGTTAGTCACCAGAACTTGAATCTCTAGTACAGTTTGTCACCAAAACTTGAATCTCCTGTGCAGTTTGTCACCAAAACTTGAATCTCCTGTGCAGTTTGTCACCAAAACTTGAATCTCCTGTAGTTTGTCACCAAAACTTGAATCTCCTGTGCAGTTTGTCACCAAAACTTGAATCTCCAGTAGTTTGTCACCAAAACTTGAATCTCCTGTGCAGTTTATCACCAGAACTTCAATCTCCAGTACAGTTTGTCACCAGTTTTATTTTAAGCGTGCATAGTGAGTCAGCTTTCTGTTTCTTTTCAAATAATGTATAAAACGAGTGATTTGTTCACATATGCATGGAATTTTATTGAGGAGGTTATGGTATCAAATTATGGGCACAATTGATTTTGAAACTTGAATCTGTATTGTGACTGGACTGACAGTGGACAGTTATAATGAAAATGAGAACAGAAAAACATAATAATCTACCACAGGCACTAAAGCTGAAAACACGTCATTTTAGGAGGAAACTTTGTTTGAGTGTATTCATGTGAGTAACCAAAAGACACTTGATAGAAAATGTACCAGTTGCTCTGGAATTGATACATGCAACTTGTCACAGTTTGAACTGGAGTGTCAATAATTTGTAGGGTGTGAGGGAATGACAGGACCAGCACGCTAAGACTTCACTCAGAGAGTTGTCACCACACACACATCCTGCTTAGGTAGGAAAAGTTATTGGATGTCTGGACTGGCCAAGAATTCAAGAATAGAAAAGGAGGGGCTTTAGGTTTGAATTAGTGGAAGATTTTCTTGTATATCCGAGGTATTTTACGCCATTTTATCTGAAGTTTTTCACTGTTTCAGATCACACTCTGCCTCTAATCCAGTAGAGCAACTCTGGTGATTAGTTTTGTTCTCTGTCAGTCATGCAAGTTATTTCAACTGGTTATGGCATTTGAATTTCTCTCTTTTGTTTTTTTTTGACTGATATGTCAGTGTGTGTGTTTGACATTTTTTATCCATTCAAAATGTTTTCTTTTCATTATTTGAAATTTGATGTTTGGTTTTTCTTTGGTTCAGATGAATAATTTGAAAGCTGACATATTTTAGCAGTAGTACTTCAGTGTCGACTCCTTTGATAGTGACCTTCACCTTGCGACTCCGACATCAGAACATGGTACCGTTAGCGGTACTAGTGTCAACACTGTGGCCGACACTGCAGGTTTTCTTCTCTTTACCACTGCCTAATTTATTTTTACATGTAAACATTACAGAGATTTTAAATACTTAGAGAATTATTTCTGCATTCCCTGGACACTGCAGTAAGGTACCAATGCCCTGCACTAGACAGGAGACAGCCAACTAAAGTTTGACTATTCACCTTTGCATCATGCGAAGTCTGAGTGTCAGTGTTGGAGTCAGGATGTGGGAGTCGACACTGGTGTTGGAGTGATGATGTCATTCCTTGGGTCAGTGTCAAGGTCAGAGTCGACACCGGTGTTGGAACCTTTCAGCAAAGAGCCATGATGTCACTGACATCTGTTTTGACTCGAACCAGAAGTTATGGTGTCGGAGCCTGGGGTCGCGACACTGAAAAAGTACTGGTGCCACCCAGCCCAGTGTTGTTGTGGAACAATCACAAATTACAAGTTCATGTTCATAGAAGATCGTACAGTATACGTTTGTGCAAATTGGTTCTTTAGTCATCAGAGATTGATTGGTGCTGAATCTTGTTTTTATGTTATGAAATAAACACATGGTTAATACAGCCATTATTTCTGTTCCAAATTTAAAATTGGTGTAACGGAACGAAATATATATCTGTACATGAGAGTCATTCCTATGAAATAATAATCATTTGTCAGTTCATTCCAAAGTCAAATCACAGATCTGGATAATCAAGATTCATTTGTTTCATGTTTTTTTCCTTCTTAACTTTTTGCATGGGATTTTCTACTTGTTCCATTTTTTATTTTGTATTTCTGCATTTTTATAACAGATGGATATTGTTCATTTGATTTTCTGTACTCAGCCAGTGACCCCATCTGTTAATCTGATTCTGAGAAATGGATCTCAAGTTTGTTCGTAGCAATGTCACCTTTCAAACATGGCTGTGCTGGTTCAGAGGTCAAGCAACTGTCGGTTCATGTAGAAATGTTGCTATGACGGTAATCCTACCGTCTCTAGGGAAATCCCGTTGAAATCTTATGTCAGAATGATGTAGGGACGCTGGCTGGGTTGGTGCTGTGTCCTGGTTTCTTTCTTCTCTTTTGTATTTATGTGAGACAGTTCAATATCTCAGCTCTATGAATATTCTTTATTTCATTGATATAGCCATTGTTGTCATCTGGAAGTCATTGTGTGCTGTGTGAGGTCAGTTGCTTGGGTTTACTGTGCTCTTGATGTATGGAATGCCTGACAGTGTGACAGTGGCACATCTAGTCAGGCTGGGAGATCTGAACTGATTTATATTTTTATACACACAAGCTCAAAGTTGCTGAGAGAGATGAGTTGTGTAGAGAATGTACAGTGAACTAGCATAATAATCTATCTCTACACTAAAAGAGAGAGTGAGAGAATGACTGAATGTGTCCATGTATGAAATATAGTTTGGAACTTGTAGCTGCTTAGACATTTGTACCTGTTACACTCATAGCAGCATTTTGGTTTAAATTCCAAACTTGTAATTTAACTCAACTAGATGAATGTTGTTTCCTCAGTTTTATTCCTTCCTTTGTTCCTTCCTTCCTTCACACACACATGCACACAACAAGCCACAAATTCTTTCTTTCTTCTATTTCAGAGCACTACTCAGATTTTAAGAGTCAAATTTTATCCTCAACAAACTCAGATTGAAATTTCAGTCAGTTGATGTGAAAACCTTGCCACTGAAGGTTGCGGCAGATTTCTCCTGATTGATGGAGACAGAAGTTGTTAAAGCCAAAGTTTTGTCATGGTCTGAGCTCAGTGAGTTCTGGCAGGACTTGCTGGAGAAAATCTTGATCTTCATGACAGTTTTCTGTTGTTCATGTTCAGTTTTAATTTTTCTGATTTTGTTCATTTGAATAATTCATCACACCTGAGCTTGTCCAGGTGTGATTTCTATATAATATAGAGAATCTCAGTATGTGCATTTTGGTTGGATATGTTTGTTTGTACTGCCGAGCATTTTGTGGTGTACAGGAGATCTGTAGTGGGAGATCTATAGTGGGAGATCTGTAGTGGGAGATATAGAGTGGAAGATCTGTAGTGGGAGGTCTATAGTGGGAGATCTGTAGTGGGAGATATATAGGGGGAGGTCTATAGGGGGAGATATATATAGTGGGAGATCTGTAGTGGGAGATATATAGGGGGAGATATATAGTGGGAGATATATAGGGGGAGGTCTGTAGTGGGAGATCTATAGTGGGAGATCTGTAGTGATGTCAGGCACTCAAAACTTTATCACTGTCATCTCTTGAGCTGATTGACAAGACAGACAGGATGTTTAACTTTGCACGATTGTCGTGACGTGTTCTTGACTTGTGGAAGACGTGACAGAATCTCATTGGCTGCTCAGCATTGTGGGAATTTTCCTGTGGTTATGTCCCCCTAGAAAATTTGTAAGAACTTTGAGTGGATGGCGAAGCGGGGACAGTTTGACCAAAGATACTAGATATATGGGACAGCTGAGGCATTTTGTGTGGGGTGATTTCACACAACCATCTAGCAGCAAATGGGTGAGAAATGTCAACAACGGCTTATTTTGTGAAAAGCTGAAGAAAGAAAATATTCGGTATTGTCCACTGTTTAGCCATCAGCCCAGACATCAGTAGAAGTTGCTTACTTTGTCATTGAAACTTAATTTGCTATAGGACACCCCAGTCCACTGTTTTTTTCTGTTAAATATGGTAGCAGTGTAACAGAATTGTATTTTAACTTACCGTTACCGAAGATAGATCTAGTAAGTCTATTTTTAGAAAAAGATAGGAGTGACTCACTGAGGCGGTTGAAAAAATCTCTTCCTCCTTTTCTCTTTCTTTCCCTCATCCTCCCATTTTATATATTTTGTTTTATGGAGACCTCTATTGTAAACTAGATGTTGCATTTAATTTAGATAACTCGGTGCTCAAGGGGGGGGGGGGGGGGGCTGACATGTGCGACTTCGAGTGCTTTTTTAAGAAATGGGAAGAAGGGACTGTGCTTTGTTATCATATCTGGTATCTCTGGTTTGGTTGAACTGGTGAAATGACTTGCTTGTGTGAATCTTCATTCAATTTTTGTGTAGCCACTGAACTGTCAATTATTTTTTTTGTAAGTGAATTTATTGGAATAATTAAAAATCACAGCCATTGTGTCTACTTTCATGTGGAAAAAGCAAATTATGGCAAATATAGGAGAACACACAGTCCTAACCTCTAACCTCTAACCTCTGACCCCTAACCTCTAACCCCTTACCTGGCTTTTTTGTTATGTATGAAATAATGAGCAAAATTCAAATCCCTTCAGTTGTTCAGGATGTATGAAATCGTAATGTGTAGAGCACCTCTCAATTTGAAGATTCTGAAATGTTCAGTTTGGCCATTTACTGTGGCTTCACAGTACGTTCGGTTGACTATTTTCATGACATGCTCCTCTTGGCAACTGACGGTATTTATGGATGAAACAACTCCAGTGAACTCCTGCTGGTTTTGTTGTTGAACAGTGAACAAAGAATCAAGATTGAGAAGACCTGAACAGTATTCTTTTAATATAGATTTGTTGTTGAAAGCACATAGTGACATACACTGTTGGGTCAGTTTGTGATCATTCTAATGAAGTCACGTGTGCCTATAAATTTTAGTTTCTTCTTCTTCCGTTAAGACTGCAGCCTCATCATTGAGGACTAGTGCAATCGCGCTTAGTGACTCAGCAGGTCGAGTCTTTGAGGGTAAAAAGTCATACATCTCATATTATTTATAAAATATGTATATTTAAAATAGATGTATGTTGATTTAGCATAAAAAGATAGTATAATTTTTTAGTAGTGTCGTCCTGAACGGTTGGCAAGTTTTAACTTAAACCTGCCTTATGTTGTAATGTGACCGTAATGTCACTGAGTTCAGTTTAGATTTGAGGAGGTCTGGATTAGAAATGTTTTGGAGCTCTTTTGGCATGCTATTCCATAATTTTATAGCAGAGGGATAAAAAGAATGCAAATGTGTGTTAGTTCTAGAATGTGGTATAAACATAGTAGATCCTTTTCTTCTTGTTCTTCCATAACTGTTAAAATGTATATCCTCTCTGGGGATCTCGACACTGCCACACCTGGCTTTTTGGAGTAACAATACTTTATTTCTCGCTCTCCTCTCACTCAGCGGCGTCCAACCCAAGTCCTCTAACAAAAATGTGGTATTAACATTGTGATCATATTGATTGGTGACCCACCTGGCTACTCTCCTCTGTATTCTTTCTAATTGCTGTTGTTGGTCTTGTGTATACGGGTCCCAGATGCAACTGCTATATTCCACTATTGGTCTTACATACGTATTGTAGCATTTTATTTTAATTTCTTTGGGACATGATGATAGATGTCTTTTGATAAAAGCCAAGGTTTTATTTACTTTTTTACAGGTGTTGTCTATGTGCTCGCCCCATTTGAGTTTGTCATCGATAGTAACACCAAGGTATTTAGCACTAGTTGCAATTGACAATTTTTCATTGTGAATAAAATAATCAGTTTCAATTTTGTTTAGTTTGTTGGTAATTCTTAGTAATTGGCACTTTTGGGGATGAAACTCCATTTTCCAGTCACTTTCCCACTTCTGTAATTTATTTAAGTCTTCTTGTAGTATCTTTGCATCTCCTTTGTTCCTATATACTAGGCTATCGTCAGCAAACAATCTAACTTTAGTTCCAGGTGTTAAGGACTCTGGCATGCCATTTATGTATATTAGAAATAGCAGTGGTCCCAGGACTGTTCCTTGAGGAACACCGGATAGTACCGGCCTGGGGGTAGAGGTTTTGCCCTCAACAACAACTTTCTGAATTCTATTGTTAAGAAAGGATCTTAGCCATTTAGGCAGATTCCCATCTATTCCGTAATGTTTCACTTTGTTTAACAAGCTGTCATGGTGGACTTTGTCAAAAGCTTTAGAAAATAAGTCAAGTAATATTGCATCTATTTGGCTATTCTTTTCAATTCCGTTTATAAAATCCTAACAAGTTGTGATCAGCTGCGTTTCACAGGACCTATGCTGTCTAAATCCATGCTGGACATTGGTTAAAATATTATTAGAATCCAGGTGGTCCATAACTGAACTGTGCACGATATGCTCAAGGAGCTTACAGGTAATAGAGGTTAGGGAAACAGGTCTGTAATTTTCGGGATTTATTTTTTCTCCTTTTTTGAATAGTGGTATTATATTTGCCTGTTTCCAGTCTTTTGGAACAGTGCCCTGATTTAATGATGCTTGGAATAGTGTCGTAAAGATTGGTGCTAGTTCTTCAGCGCACATTTTTAATAATTGACCGGGGATGCCATCAGGTCCTATCGCTTTGTTAGGGTCAATGTTTTGCATTAGTTTAAGAACCCCTTTTAGATTTAGTTATTTCTTTCATTTTGGTTTGTATTGGGTCTTGGTTAATAGCAGTTGTTGGGCCTGTTGGGTCAGAAAAGACTGAACTAAATTGATCATTAAATATTTCTGCTTTTTTGTCTGGTTTTTGATGAATTTTACCGTTTTTGTCTCTAAGTTCAAAAATATTTGGCTTCCCATTACTTTTTGATTTTATATAGGAAAATAGTTTCTTATTGTGGGTGTCACATTGGAAAATCTCGTTCACGTAGTTATTATGTTCTTTCCTGCTTTCTCTTTGTTTTTTTCTCTTTATGTCTTGGTATTTACGCCTGACTCTTTCTGAGTTACAATTCTTCATCTTGGAGTACCATCTTTTCTTTTTCCTTATGCAATTTTTTAGTTTCCTGCCGATCCAGGGTTTTCTCCAGTTTGAGGATGTCATTTTAGTTGGTATGTTGTCATCTATAATGGTGTTAAGGTTAGTTTTAATGCAACTCCATAGGTCTTCTACGTTGTTATTCACTGAGTGTTTACACTTAAAAAGATTGGCCAAGTTTTTACAATCTGTTTTAATTTTATTTTTATCCACTTTGTTGCAGAGATAGATTTTTCTTTTTGTTGGTTTTAGTCTGTGGATTGTTAATTTTGATTGTACTAAAAGTGCAGATTCGTGATCACCAACTCCTGGTACTGTTGCTGTACTAATGATGTTGTCTGTATTGTTGGTAAAAAATAGTTCTAGTATTGAGGACTTGCGAGTTGGTTCGTGGTTCACTTGTTCGAATCCGGAATACAGGAAATGTTCAAGAAAAATTTCGTTCGTTGATTTAGTATATTTATTTCCTACTATTTTATTTCTTTTCCAGTCGATGTCCGGGATGTTAAAGTCGCCAGCGGTGTTGATGGTGGCTTTTTTGTATTTTTCCTGAACTGAGCTAATGTCATTAACAATATTTATATTATCTTCTTCTGTTGCATCTGGGGGCCTGTAGACTGCTCCAAAGATTTGTTGGTTTTTTCCTTTCTGATCAATCATACAAAATATACTTTCACTTTTTTTCCCTTTGAAAATGATTTTACTTGTAATGTTTTTTTTAACAAGAATAAACACTCCCCCGCCTGTTCTGTTTTTCCTATCGTTTCTATGAATTTCGTAATTATCCAAAAGCAACTCTTCATCTTTGACTTCCGGCCAGAGCCAGGTTTCGCAACCAATCACTATATCCGGGTTCATATCTTCCGTCATCGCTGACAATTCTTCTTTTTTATTAAAAAAGCTTTGAAAGTTTATTACCAGGGTTTTAAAGTTACTAGTAGCTCCAGGTCTAGGTTCTTTGGTTTGAGGTTTTGTGTCTCCCGTGAAGGCTGGGTCATTGGTTTTTTTGAAAGTTTTGAATTTTGGCTTGTTTTCAGGGGTGGAGGTTTCCTTGGGTCTGAAGGGTTTGTGGCATGAAGGGGAATTTAGAGTTTCAAATGAATTGGAGAGTTCAAGGGAGGTATCTGATTCAAAAAGACTAGACCTAAAGTTTGGGATTCCGCAGTTAAAACACTCCCATGAAATATTTTTTAGAGCTTCGTAGATGTTCCGATTCATGCCCATGCATTTGGTATGACACCAGCCATCGCAGGAGTCACAGGCGATTGCATCTGTTTTCCACGTGCAGGCCTTCTTACATAAAACGCAGGGAAATTTGGATTTGGGGCCAGGATTTTGCTCTATGTCACCACATAAGAGCAATAAAAACATTAAAAGTTGTCTAGATCTAGATCTATCTGGATCCATATTGTGATAAAAAAGAAACATCTTGATCTGGTCTGAAGGGCTGCATGCAAAACAATCACTTAAAGTTAAACCCTACCACAGCACGACTTGAAGCTACTTAAGATCAGATGGACAGACAAGGTCAGCAATGAAATTGTATGGAAAAGAACAAGACAGAGCCCAGTCAGAGAGGAAATTGGTAGGAGGCGATGGAGATGGATCGGCCACACTCTCAGGAGGCCAGGAAACAGCATCACGAAGAAGGTATTGGATTGGAATCCCCAGGGCAAGAGATCAAGAGGAAGGCCGCGCGGAACGTGGAGAAGAGCCAGAGAAAATGATGTGCAACGAAGCGGAAAGACTTGGAATAATGTAAAGAGACTGGCCCATGATAGAGAGGGATGGAAAGTGTTTGTTGGTGGCCTATACCCTGATCCAGGGTGAGAAAGGCAATGATGATGATGACAGCACGACTTGGCAGATTTCTTTGAACAAAACTTGGAAAGTGGAAATATTTTGTCGTTTTTTAAAGAGTATTTCTTTGTTTGACTTCGAGCAATTTCCTTGTATTTTCATGAACATTTAGTCTCTTTTCTTTTCTTGCCTGACAGATTTTCTCCATATTGGAAACAATTTTAGTTTTTTGTTACCTAACATCAGCTGTAGCACTGCATGGGTCGTCCTAGGCAACCAGGCATACAGATGGACCAATAGACAGACAGACGGACGGACCAAGAGACAGGCATGATGGACAGAGCAATAGACGGGCAGACGGACAGAGCAATGGACATTGGAGAAAGTAATTAGGTCAGAGCCTGGTACTAAAATTTTGCACTGAAAGAGAGAGAGAGAGAGACATGGATAACCTTGTTTAGTTCATCAAATGTATTCATCTTACCATACGATTGAACTCAATCCTACAGATGCTCAAACCCCAACCCACCCTCCCTACTACACCATTTGTCTAATCTAGATTTGATACTGAAGTCTAGACAACATGTCTTGCCAGAATTCAGTTGTATGATCACATTCAGCCATGCAGGTTTGAGCAGGTTTCTCATGATGGCATCATTATTTCCTGCATTGTGATGCAAAAATGGTTAAAACAAAGATTGAGAATTGGGATGTTCATAACAAACAAGACAGTTGAGAGAACTGAATCATGGATCTGCCCACCCCCTCCTATGGAAATCAGATGATTTTTTTGTAGATTAATAAACTTGTTTTTAGTTTTAACATTTTTTACTTTGCTCTAGTTTTGAAACCTGCAGTATTTTCGTATGTGTTTGTGGTAACAGTAAAATGACATCAAATGTTTTCAAGTTTCATCTGGTTTTACTTTGTCCAGTGTTTCATGAACTTATTCTTTCACTTGAAGTACCGTAACACTAACAGTCTTGCTTTGAAGCTGAGATGATGTTGTATCATTTTAATATTATTAAGTTCTTGTATGTGTTAGTTTGATGATCCAGCCATCCACTGATCCAATTATCCAGTTGTCCACAGCTGGAAATTAACGGGCTCTTTCAGGTGCAAAATTGAAATGCTTATCAACAGAATCACACTTTAAAAAAATTCATTTCGGGGGGGGGGGGGGGGGGGGCGCTGAGCTGAGCATTTTTTTTTTTTTTTACATCGTTTGAGTTTTCTATTGCCTGATCCACTGACCCACTCATCATATACTGATGCAGTCTAACACTAGTGATGCTGTCACGTCATGACATGGTGCAGGTGATGTGTGCATGTAATCTATTGATATTATAATATAGTTTACTTTGACTTTCAACGCGTCACGGGTTTCAAGCTGCAGGGGAGAGCACCCAAAGTGTTAAAATGAATGTTCTAGTAAAATATGAAAAAAAATGCGATGGAATTTTTAAAATGATCAGATTACAGCGTGAACATGTCAAAACCTGGATTGAAATTTAAAAGTTGGAAGTAACACTGCCTTTTTTTTTCTTCTTCTCAGTCTGAGTCTAGACTGCATTGAAGCCTCTGAAACAGTTCAAGTTTATTGTTTAGATTTCATTGGACAATTGGATAATCCACCGTTAAAATGTGTGTCAAAGCAAACTGTACACAAATTAATGCTGAGTCGTCAAGTTTATGGGTTTTTTTTTTTTTGTTGTTGTTGTTGAATGCACCAAAAACCTGGATGAGCTAGTAAAACTTGGATTCATTGAGGACAAACAAGCTGTTTTACTCACATCTGTTCCAAGTTCATGAAATTAAATGTTTATTGATTTTGTTGCGTTTCCTAGCTGAACTTGTGGTCGCACCAGTTGTCTCCCAACAATATCTCAGATTTTGTCGTTTTTTGTTTTATTTGTTTCTGGGCAGTTTCAATTGTTGAGTTTGTACTGTAATTTCACGATTTGTGAGTTGAGAATTTTTTTACTGCTGCAGCTGATTTCAAACTGCTTGTACTGTTGTATTGTGACCTAATTGTACCAGCTGGCACAGTGACGACACGGGTGACGAGCTGGTGCGGCCAACTTGGCAGGCGGCGGTCAAGGACATGTCACTGGGGAATAATTTTGTCTAAGTTTTATAATATTGTGATTGTCTTCTCAAGATTTAAAATCCATTATGCCTGCCGGTTCAGCTTGCCTGATGCTGTTCATATTTTTTTTATTTGACTGTTGTATCTGATCTGTTTTGGTCAAATATTTTGTTACTTAAGTTTTCCATATCACGGTGATCAGCTGTTGGATTTTTTTGTTTTGTTTGTTCTATGGTAGCTTAACTAAGAGTATTGAGATGATCGATTTTTATGTTGCTAGTTCGTCACTGAAATTCCTGTTTTTAAATGGCAACTGGGTCAGTTCATTGTCATTTTTGTGTGTGTATGTGTGTGTGATTTCTTGTTTGCTGGAGTGCAATTTGATTTGCCATAATTGATGTGTAAGTTACAACAAGCATTGGAAGGGCAAGCATTATACATACAATATAGTTCTTCTATGTGTGTCTGGGTGAGAGAGAAGAGAGTACGAAAACGAATGAAAGATCCAATTGTTGCCAGTTCAAAATGATTTTGATCGTTAGGCACCGCCACAATTCTGCCTGTCGGAACTTTCTGTTGTTTATTTCCCATAGTTCAAACTAATCTAGATTGGCTTGTGGAAACCCTGGGCAATTCTGGGGTGACGGAAAGATGATTGGACTGAGTGTCCAGTGCCGGGTCAGTTTTCACAGCCATTTGACCATATTTTTTTTTTTATCTGATGCTCTTGCTTTGACTGGACGTTTGGGCCCACAATCATGGAACTGGTGTATTTTTTACCCACCCTACCCACCCTTTCACCGCCTGGAAGGAGTCCCAGCCATCAAATGACCAACCCTACGGGAATCCTATGCGTAGAATTATCGTCAAGCTTGCACCTAGGAATGACATCGTCCCTCTGTAATTCCGCTGGTCAGTTTGATGTAAGGAACCTGTCCCATGGTAATCTTACCAACTCTACAGAAATCCGATACAAATCTGCGTCGGATTGACATTGGAATGCTGGCTGGGATCTCTTGCCCAGCAGGGTGAGTCAGGCAGGTACATGGCATCACCCCAGACTGGTAAGAGCTATGCGTGTAGTCCCATGATCACCTTTCAGCAGAATGTTACAGACCCAGCAAACTCGGAGAGGATGGATGACCAAATGGATTGGACATCAGTGAGTAGCGCGTCATTCCAACTTCCGATATGATACTCTGGCCGTTTTTGGGCATGTCTAGATGGCATGTGCTCACGAGTTCAGTTCTGCCTACAGGGCTCTGTGTAGTCGGTTTGTTGGGAATATTCTGCTCCAGCGAAGACACAACTTGAGATGTTACAGAATGCCTGATCATTGTGGCCACTGGTCAGTGGTGAGTTCTTGCAGAGTGACCTCCGACCTCTGACCCCTTGTCTTGGACTGATGTCACATGGTCGGTTCATGGCCGAAGTTGTTGGGTGTTGTTGTTTTTTTTGCGTAATTCCCTTGTAGATGTAGATTTGTGAAATAATTCAGCATTTCTTGACAGTGAAAAAACAACAAAAAACAAGCTAAGTCTCTGATATTCTACTACGTTTATCTGTCCACACCTGACATTTCTTGCTCAATCCAACAGTTTGGTGTTCCCCATTTGGCCAGCAACTGCTGACGTCATTTGACCTATATTTCTATTTATGTCCACACAATTTTAATTTTGTCACTTACACGGGATGAATGACTGATGATAGTGATGGCCCAGGCGGTGACGATTGTGTTGTCGTGTGAGGGAAGAAGGTGCGGGTCAATGTTTAAATAAAAATTTTTGTCGTGTGTAAACCGTCGGGAAATGATTGTGTGCTGTTTTGGGAGGGGGTGAGGGGGTGTGGTAGGAGTGACGTCAAGCATTTCTTGTTGTTGTTAATCCCATGCATTATTGACTTTTTTTGTCTTGTGAATATTTTTATTTTTTTTACTTTGACTTCCGGTCTCGTACCTCGTTCCCTACTCACCCTCAATACACCCCACGACCACCCACCATGTTGACTGAACGATTAGCTGTTGTCAGGCCCAGAAATTCTGTTGACAGTATCAGTGGCTGTGAATTTAATTTCATTTCAGTTGACATTTTGTAAATTATTTTCTGGATATTATTTATCTGTGTCTATTCTCCAAGCCTCTCTTGCCCTCCAGGTCACGTTTAGGTGTGTGTGTGTGTGTGTAGGTGTGTGTGTGTGCACGCGGGCCTTTTCTATGTCTTAACTTGTGTACAAGATTTCGTTTGTTTTCCTTGCATGAAATGTCACATTGTCTGTTAGAACATTCCAAATAAAAAGTACAATATTATGCTTTCTAAACTATACAAGAGTGCTTTGGGTTTTTGCTTCTTGTGAGACAGTGTGGGTTGTCTGTTCCTGTTTGGGTACAAAGTACTGACGTCAGATAAAGTTTGTGTTCAGTTTGTACAGGCAATGATGATGACGTCGGTAAGACAGTAGAGATGCTAGCAGTGAGATGAGGACGTCAGTAGGACGATAGGGATGCTAGCAGTGAGATGACGACGTCAGGAGGACAGCAGGGATGCTAGCAGTGAGATGAGGACGTCAGTAGGACAATAGGGATGCTCGCAGTGAGATGATGACGTCAGCAGGACAGTTGGGATGCTAGCAGTGAGATGAGGACGTCAGTAGGACAATAGGGATGCTAGCAGTGAGATGACGACGTCAGTAGGACAGTAGAGATGCTAGCAGTGAGATGATGGCGTCAG
Organism: Onchidella celtica; assembly: GCA_963931925.1. NCBI lineage: Eukaryota > Metazoa > Mollusca > Gastropoda > Systellommatophora > Onchidiidae > Onchidella > Onchidella celtica. Next base: position 117,486,233 of record OZ007567.1, read on the forward strand.
TAGTACAGTAGAGATGCTAGCAGTGAGATGAGGACGTCAGTAGGACAATAGGGATGCTAGCAGTGAGATGACGACGTCAGTAGAACAGTAGGGATGCTAGCAGTGAGATGATGACGTCAGTAGTACAGTAGAGATGCTAGCAGTGAGATGAGGACGTCAGTAGGACAATAGGGATGCTAGCAGTGAGATGACGACGTCAGTAGGACAGTAGAGATGCTAGCAGTGAGATGATGGCGTCAGTAGTACAGTAGAGATGCTAGCAGTGAGATGAGGACGTCAGTAGGACAATAGGGATGCTAGCAGTGAGATGACGACGTCAGTAGAACAGTAGGGATGCTAGCAGTGAGATGATGACGTCAGCAGGACAGTTGGGATGCTAGCAGTGAGATGGTGGCGTCAGTAGGACAGTAGGGATGCTAGCAGTGAGATGATGGCGTCAGTAGGACAGTAGGGATGCTAGCAGTGAGATGATGGCGTCAGTAGGTCTGTGGGGATGCTAGCAGTGAGACGATGGCGTCAGTGGGACAGTAGAGATACTAGCAATGAGATGACGACGTCAGTAGGACAGTAGGGATGCTAGCAGTGAGATGATGGCGTCAGTAGGACAGTAGGGATGCTAGCAGTGAGATGACGACGTCAGTAAGACAGTAGGGATGCTAGCAGTGAGATCACGACGTCAGTAGGGATGCTAGCAGTGAGATGTCGACGTCAGCAGGACATTAGGGATGCTAGTAGTGAGATGAGGACGTCAGTAGGACAGTAGGGATCCTAGCAGTGAGATCACGACGTCAGTAGGACATTAGGAATGCTAACAGTGAGATGACGACATCAGTAGGACAGTAGGGATGCTAGCAGTGAGATGATGACGTCAGCAGGACAGTAGGGATGCTAGCAGAGAGATGGTGACGTCAGTAGGACAGTAGGGACGCTAGCAGTGAGATGACGACGTCAGTAAGACAGTAGGGATGCTAGCAGTGAGATGACGACGTCAGTAGGACAGTAGGGATGCTAGCAGTGAGATGAGGACATCAGTAGGACAGTATGGATGCTAGCAGTGAGATGTTGACGTCATCAGGACAGTAGGGATGCTAGCAGTGAGATGACGACGTCAGTAGGACAGTAGGGATGCTAGCAGTGAGATGACGACGTCACTAGGACAGTGGGGATGTTAGCAGTGAGATGAGGACGTTAGTAGGACAGTAGGGATGCTAGCAGTGGAGATGATGGCGCCAGTAGGACAATTGGGGTGCCAGCAATGACAATGACCTCAGTAGGACAGTGGGGTTTGGTAGCGATGACGTCAGTAGGACAGTGGGGTTTGGTAGCAATGACGATGACGTCGGTAGGACAGTGGGGTTTGGTAGCACTGACGATGACGTCAGTAGGACAGTGGGGTTTGGTAGCACTGACGATGACGTCGGTAGGACAGTGGGGTTTGGTAGCAATGACGATGACGTCGGTAGGACAGTGGGGTTTGGTAGCAATGACGATGACGTCGGTAGGACAGTGGGGTTTGGTAGCAATGACGATGACGTCGGTAGGACAGTGGGGTTTGGTAGCACTGACGATGACGTCATATAGGCCAGTGGGATTTGGTAACGACGAAGATGACCTCAGTAGGATCCGCTAGCAACGTAGCTGGCACTGGATTTAAAACTTGTGACGCAGTCCAAGAAAACTGCCATATGCCAAATTTCGAAAAATGAAAATCAGATAAGTTTTTTTTTTTTTTTACCGATGTGAGTGACTGGGTGACAAAGTGAATCAGTTGTTTCCTTTTTCTTAGTTCGGAATCCGTCTGGAATAAATAGTTTTTCTGTAGGACACACACACAAGAGGAGTAAAAGATATTTTTTTGCTTCTTCTCAAAAGTTGGTGATTTTGACAACGACAGTTGGCCTGGTTGGCGGCGATTTTATTGCATTCTTAATTGAATTTAGTTGACGGTCTCCATTTAAATTTGCACAATCAGAGAATTGTCAACACTTAACACATTCATTCCACAACTTTAAAACCGGGGCACAAACTGCTGTCAAGAGCCATAATTCTCTTCAGACAACTGCAGTTTTCTGGTTGTGACAGGAAATCTCATTGTGATATTGGGATAGCAAAAAAAAAAAAAATCTAATATTTTTTTACCAAATGTTACTAGTGATACATAAACACTGTGAAAACGTCTGTCTGTCTGTCTGTCTTGCCCACTTACTGTTCATGCCAGGTTGGCAGCTGATCCGCTGATAATAATTATTAATAAAACAATCTTGAGAGCTATCCAAAAAGTAGTAATTAGTTATTCAAAAGGATTGAGTAGGTAGTCAGATTGTATTGAAGAAACAGAATGCCGCGGCGCAAATTAACCAGAAATTGTCCTCGTGCCTGCAATTTTCATGAACTGCAAGTTTTAAGAGGGGCCTTGATATGGACAGTGTTGGGAAGTAGTGGCCAATGGGCCACCGGCCGGCGGAAGAAGCCACACAGACCAACACTCAGTCAACAGAAGGCCATGAAAAACAACTTTGGTGACGTAGGGTCTCCAAGAACAGGCTAACGTCAACATCGTTGCCTATCTGCTAGTGTATGCACAGTGCTTACCTTTCCCCTAGTCGAGGACCTGAGTGTTTGTCGAACAGTTACGCCCATAGCAGCCAGTGCTGAGCCTCTCCACTGAGCAACTCGTCGCTGGCTTAGACCCCTAATATCCTGGCGAGAAGTCTCTCAGATAAGCAACCGCGCCGGGTGCTGTTCGGTTGAAAGTGAAAATGGAATGTAATCTTAGATCTCTCTCATTACTCTCAATACCTGTGCTGCGATAATTAATCTCATTTCCAGTTTAGTTAGCAAGTGTCAGGACTGTGTGTGTAGATAGGCTGTTTGTATGTGACTTTAGGATCAGTTGTGATTCTGTTTGCACCAATAATCTACTGAAACATTCGCCAGTTACTCAATGTTGCCTCATAGAAGTGCATTAAAAATGTCTTCGTTATTGTGAGTGTTATTGATTTTTGATTGGTGAATGGAATCATTAGCTGCCTACAGTGGAGTCAATCAACTGTCACATGGATAAAGGAATCAATTTTAAGATGGTTTTATCAAGGAAACATTATAGCTCTGTGGTCATTTGTTTTGTTCTGGAATCACAAGTGTCACGGCCATTGTCATGCTGAATTGGAATTTACTTTCATATCATTTTCTTTTTAATTTAAATTTTTAAAGAAACTAAAGGATTAGATAGATTTTCTGAGAGCTGCCATGGCTTGTGGTACCAGCGGCAGTTAAAAAGTAGATTGCTGTGATAACAAACTCATTGGATGTGATATGTACACAGTGAAGAGGCGCGTACAAAACTGACTGGTTGAAGAATCAGCAACGTACATAGTATAGACCTAGTCTTGTGTTGTTGACCTGGCTTCGCCAGAAAACCTGAATCAACCGTGAGAACCGAACACAGTGCATTAAGCACGCACGCGAACGCACATACGCAATGGCAACTTAATGTCAGTTTCGTAGGCAGGTTTTTTTTTTTGGGGGGGGGGGGGCTGCGATTGTTTTTGTGATATTTTTATGTGGTGGGGAAGGGGTGGGGCGCTACTTATGCTCTTTTTGGCAATATAGAGATGTACCTGTCTGTCAGTCTTTCTGTCTGTCACTCTGCCCACTCATCTCTCCCTGGCTTCCTGACTTCCAACTGTCGAACAGTTTGATCTTCTCAAACTTATTCAAGTTCAGCAATTTCACAGGACGCCAAAACTTCTGCTTGTGTCATTAATTTTGTGGCTGTTAAACGCCAGAAGAAAAACACATCCAGTCTACAGCGCCAATGTGTAAATGCTATTAGTACCAGCCACCAAGACTAGCAGTGGTCAGTGACTGTGACCAGCGAGGGTTACCGTCCTAGCACCAGGGAACTGACAGTGTTTGGTAGCACCATTTCCCGGTCTATTCTCCATGGGTCCAGTCTCGGTAAACCTCACAGGTTACACTGCTCAGATATTCTGTCCCCACACTTCGGTCACTGGGCCGGTGGGGGCGTGGTTAGACGGGGTGGGGAGTTGGTGGGGGGGGGGCTGTGTCCTGGTCTGTTTGTCAACGTTTCATTGTCATATCTATCTATCTATCTATCTATCTATCTATCTATCTATCTATCTATCTATCTATCTATCTATCTATTTATCTATCTATCTATCTATCTATCTATCTATCTATCTATCTATCTATCTATCTATCTATTTATCTATCTATCTATCTATCTATCTATCTATCTATCTATCTATCTATCTATCTATCTATCTATCTATCTATCTATCTATCTATCTGTCTTTGCCTGACTGACAGTTTGATGGCATCGACAATCAATATTAATATTTATAAATTCCTTTGTCACCTGCGCACATTGAAATTGATTCTCAGTTGTGGCGAGCGGCAGGGCAGATAACCCCAGTCTTCTGGTCGGTACCTGGTGTGATATCTTACTTACTGCAAGTGAACGTGAAGGATAATCATAATAAATGTAAACATTTACATTTGATAAGAAGTTTATGATTAATGAGATGACGGTGTAGTTTCAAGTCTGGAGTGGGGCCGTGTCTGTATTGATCTAGCAATAACTACTAGAGATATCTAGTCAATCCTAAACAGACCCTGCGAGCTATCTTGAAGTTCTTTATCAGACAAAGTATACCAAGTCATGAAATGTTGGTGATCTGTCGAAGCGAAAGTTGGCAGTGTGGTGGGAAGGGACAGAGTGAAGATCATATGGGGGGGGGGGGAGGAGGGGAAGGGGCAGGGGTGGTGGTTTGATTCCTTGACGCTGTTGGTTGACTCATCCAACCTTCTCCTAGTGCCGACATGTCAGGTTACAGAAGAAACCATTAAATGACTAGCTCAGCAGCTGTGTAGGTTGCTGGACCACTGGGTTTACTGCCAGTAGGGCTTGGAGAATGAACAGTTTCATTTGGATGGTATTCCTTGGTATGCACGCGCGCAGGCCTTAAGGAGAAATTCTGTCCAAATAGTTGTGTTGCTTTGAATGTCTGGAACAGACGAGCGATTTGTTGGAGAAGAAGGTGTGTTTGTTCCTATCATACAGAATCCTGAAATTCAACTATTTGTTTGGAAGCTGGATCTGTGTTTCAACTAACAGTTTTGTCATTCTGGATGGGATTGCTTAGCTCTGCAATCCCCCCCCCCCCCCCAAACTCCTTTGTGAAGTCAGTTAATCAAGAATTGTTTCAAGTGTTAAGTAAAACGTATCGCCTGAATGTTGTGTACAGTGTAGGGCATTGAGACGTCTGTGTATGAAACTGGGAACTGAAGACTTGACTTTTCAAACAAAATTTAATGTGAACGAGGAATAGTTGAAACTTTGACCTTTAGGACAATCTAGCGGAGATTCTGTGACTGCGTTGACGTCATGTCGTGCCAGGTGTGACCTCACTGGCCTGCTCTTCCAGAGTGTGTGACGTAGACACAGCCGAAGCAATGAAAGGAAAGCCTCGCATTGATCTGTCGCTGTCAGGTGGGTAGAATTTTGTCTGTCTGTGTGTCACTGACAAACTCTGTGTGGCAAGCAAACAAACGAACAGACAGATGGCCAGGTGGACATGCCTCGATCGAACAATGTGTTTATATATCAGACTGTGTGACACACATATGTACAGTTATGTAGGGGTTGTAATGGTTATACGGACAGGCAGACAGAGAAACTGAGAGGCGATAGGAAAAGTCATTGCTACGTTTACAGTATCATTGGTTTTAGTGTGTGTGTGTATAGGTGTGTGTGTGTGTGTGTGTGTGTGTGTGTGTGTGTGTGATTATGGAGTTTGGAGGATTTAGTACAGATAACGATGCAAATCTGCCATGAGACAAACAGACAGACAGGACCAGCCAACCGTTGCACAAAGAAAGGACGTGATGTCTAGCTACAGACCGTGAGCTGACCACACTCTACTCTCGGGTCAGGTACAATTACACAGACAGACATGGATAAACCATATATGTATGGAGAAGGCGCGTGGCAGCAATCTGTACTGGCCGGGACGTGACGTAACTCCCGGGGTCAATCCTGGCATTGAAGGAAGGTTTTGTTCTTCTTTCATCAGTCCACCCCCACCCCCACTTCACCCTTCACCAGCCCCATCTTGTCTCCATGCCCCCCCCCTCCCCCGAGAAATTCAATGAGTTGAAAGTGTTGCATCAGCCAAACCAACACGATCCTCGCATTAGCCTTAATTCATTAGCACTTGTGACAACAACAGATTGGTTAGTTTGACTTGTTGCCATGACAGCACACCACACACACACACACACACACTGATATTCATTAAGCCTACCCCCCCCCCCCCAACCCCTTTTTTTTTCTTTCACATACACAAAACAAAATTAATGTAGAGGACAAACTTGGATCACAATGACATAGCAACTGGAGATGGGATTTGGCGCAACACGATCTGTGAGACTTAGTAATCGATACTGTATAACATGTAGAGCACGCGCCAGATGATGGTGTCTGAGACGGGGTATCGATATTCGGTTGCTGATATATAGATAAACTAAAAAATATCCCGGATTGATCGAAGATTTACATCCTGGCAGCTGGTATCGAATTCATTCCCCGCTAAAGCTGTCAGTCTTTGCTACTGATATAAGTTGCCAAGTTGCCTGGGGTGTTGCTACTGTACACAAGTCAAACTTTAGGGCGTGTCTAGACAGACAGTCATGGAATGATTTCTCATGAATAGTTTGTTGGTCAGGCTCACAGACAGCTGTCAGACTTCAGGTTTCAGCCATGGACGTGTGTTGTCAGTTCCGCTGTTGTCAGGAGAGAATGGTTTAGCTTTCACAGAACGGTGAACGCAACTCAGTAGTTTGTCTATTCGGCTTGGTAATTCGGCTCTGGTCCACAAACAACAGCTTTCATGTTTTACATTTCGTGTCTCGTCATTATTACAATAAAAGCATGATTGTCTAGACTTCTCTGTTGATTTTGATACTGTTTGTGGTATGAATGTTGTAACAGGTACATACGTCCCCCAAGTATTTTGCACTAGGGGTACGCATTTTGTGTCCACAGAGCTTGAGATCTCCTCATGAAATCCTCTTAACAACAACTTTAATTATTCTTTCAGATTTTTTTTTTTTTTTTTAATTTTCCAACTGTTTTTTGTTGTTGTTGTTGTTGTTTAAAAGGTAGGGGGGCAGGGTTGGGGATTCGATAAGATTTAGGATTGAGGATAAGGACAGGGATAGGTGTAGGTACGTATAGCCTATTTACGTGCCCCTAGCGCAGAACGCTTGGGTTGTGTAGTACAGCCAAGTAACAACAGCCAGACGATGCTCTGCCAGAATAATCCAGAAATGTATCATCACCAGCTTTAGTGAAGGCCAGTGAATTTTATTGTTTGCGTCGCTGTTCAACCATCCAGGATTCAAAGTTACGCCCGCAGGATGAATAACTCTTTCTTCTTCTCGAAACCGTTTGACCCGTGGGTTATCTTGCCTGGCAGACTTGAGTAAAAGTTGGTGTGGATTTTGTTTTCTTGTAGTTTAAAGGTGGTTGGAAACCTGGAGAGATTTTGTGTGAACATGTGCAGAGATCCAGGGCGACAATTGGCCGTGACAACTTCAGACTTCAGCTCTTGGCGCGGTTGTTTATTCTATCACGACTGTGTTGTATCTGTCCTTATCCAATCAAATTTGTCGATGGTAAATATATTTCTTGATAAGATTGACGAGAGATTTAAAACCCAAATCTTGTCCTGGGAAACCTAGATCTTTCTACTCAGGGAGGAACGCTGACGCTTGAGTTTGTACTGAGCCTTATCTCCCTTGAGTAGATCATTGTTATCTCCCCACTAAATCAAGAACATTGGCGTAACCATAAAAATGTTGAATTATCTACTTGTGTTAAGTCTCGACTATCTTTGGTTAAGCTTTAAGCTTTCTTAGACACAGCAAAACTCTTGCTTACCATAAAGTTCAATTTTATGGCCCAGACATTAAAAAAAAAAGCACGGAATAAAGAGAAAAAAATGGAGGCTGTCAGAGATGAGTCCAAACACGTGACAAAACACGTGACAAAACACGTGACAAAACACGTGACAAAACACGTGACAAAACACGTGACAAAACACGTGACAAAACACGTGACAAAACACGTTTGCTTGTATCAGCGCTGACAAAACACGTTTGCTTGTATCAGCGCTGACAAAACACGTTTGCTTGTATCAGCGCTGACAAAACACGTTTGCTTGTATCAGCGCTGACAAAACAAGTATTTATAGAAATTTATAGATATGGACAGTGCATATCCGTACAACGCACACAATTCGATGACGTAGAACACACCGCAATACTATATTACTGACCTTGTTAATTTGCATAGTTTTTAAAAATATGAATCGACTTAGTAGCAAAACAATCCGACTTCTGCTCGGAGATTGCGTGATCTGCGCTAATAATTTACTTGAGTGTACATCGATCACCAATGGCTACCCCAACCCCTTTTCGCCTGATTAGTCAATCTGACTACCGCCCATTGATACAAACTGACTAGACCCTCACGCCTCCGGGTCCATCTGACTATTCCATGTGTTGTCACTTTAAATTCGTGAACACCATACCAAGTTTTGTTTCAGCAAATCTTCACCAGTCGCGCTTTTTGTAATCATGTTGTACGGATATGCACTTCCTTGTAGAAAATAGTGTCACATCAAAGACAATTAAACTAGATTGACAAGGAAGGCTGTAAGAGTGGATAGTCAGCCATGTTTCTTGTTCAGAAAAGAAACAAAAAATAATGAAAGAGTTACATTTCATGCCAGAAAGAATTTTAGTGTTATCTTTCAGTCACTTGCAACCTTTGGCATGAGTAACTGACAAAACTATACACTATTTAGGCCTTAAATTTGGCAGGAAGGTGGCAATTGCGATAAGGAAGATGATGGCTATAATTAAAAGTTGTTTACTTCAAGCATGTATTTTAAAAAAATAGTAAAGTTCATTGTTATGTAACATCTGTATTTTTGCATGTTTGTTTCGTAATATATAGTACCGTGCATGTCATAAAAAGTAAACGTATCAAGTGTTCACTTTGGTATGTAGTGTTTAGTTGCGCATGAGCTCTGAAGCAAGACTGTAGTTTATTACTTTTATTATGAGAGAGAGGGGGGGGGGCACATGATTGTCTATTCATGATAGTCATAGTAAATTGTTATTTGACATTTGTACAGGTTGACAAAATCAAACCAGGTACAGATGAAAAATCAATGTCTACTGCAGGTGGGGGGAAAGGGGGGGGGGAGGAATCCTTTATGATCACCTGTAACGTTCAGTGTCTCTGACGTCATTGTACCCTTCCGTAACGTCAGCACAGGTGCGATATCTGACACATCCATAATTATCTCCTGGGCTTTACGGTGAAAAACGACATTTTAAATTTGTTCCATTGAGTAACGCCGCGACCTTGGCCCATGTTTCAGGGCCTGTTGTGATGTGTACAAGGTCAAGGACAATCTCCCACCGGCACAGCCCAAGTTGACAAATTTGGTGAACACTAAAATCTTGACTTCTGTAATCAATGAATAAGTAAAAAAAAAAGATTGAAGAGATGACGTCATGTGTTGAAGAGTTGAGTGGACAACTCTAGAACTGTCTTTGTCTTCTTCTAGTTGTTCATTGTTGTTTGGCAGGTGTTTTACTATATTTATTAAATATAAGAAACTAGAATAATAATTAAATAATATTTATATAAATAATGAAATAATATATAATTATAATTATGAATATAATTATTATAAGAAATATAAGAAATATAATAGTTCTTCTAGTTGTTCATTGTTGTGTGGCGGGTGTTTTACTATGTGTGTGTATGTGTGTGTGTTTGTGTGTGTGTCAGAGAGAGGGAGGGGCGAGGAGAGAGAGAGGAAGAGAGACGGCTAGAGAGAGAGAGGAAGAGAGACGGCTAGAGAGAGAGAGGAAGAGAGACGGCTAGAGAGAGAGAGGAAGAGAGACGGCTAGAGAGAGAGAGGAAGAGAGACGGCTAGAGAGAAAGAAAGGAGACAGAGACAAAGACATGAGGAGAGAGAGAAAGCCAGACAAACAAGCGGACAGACAGACAGATGGACGGACGGACGGAGAGACAGTCAGTCAGATAGAAGGATGAAATGAGGGAAGAAGAGAAACATGAAAATGAAGAAAGAACCGGAAAAACAGATTTAGAAAAGGGGGTGGGGTGGGGAGTGGGGGGAGTAACATGAACAACTGAACCAGAGCTGAGGTCTACAGCAACGACCACTCTGTTTTAACATGTTGAGAGATCACTCGGCACTGGCGCGTGTGTTCATCTGATCTGTGTCATCTCCCCTTCCCTTCGTCCTGTCTGTTTGTCTGAGAATTTCGTAATCATAATTATTATTATTGTTGTCTTACGAGTGTGATGTGGAGAGAGAGAGAGAGAGAAATTCTAGATGGTTCAGTCCAGAGTGGGCGGGCGACAGGGACGGGGTGGGCATGTTGTGCTGTAACTGAGAGATACATTTAAAACTTCATACAATCATGAGACAACAATTTCAGGTGTGCCCAGGCAGGCACCGACACGACACGGCAAAGCTTTGTGTCCGCTACTGTCTGTTGTACTCTATGAACAGTTCAGGGACAAAACCCGGTACAGGAGAAATCTGCCGCGAACCAGCTGTGACGGAGCTTTCATGGTGTCAGCAAATTCTGTCACAATTCTGTTGGTCACTGGAGGAATGAAATAGTTTTTGTTCTTTCAATCAGCTGACAGGAAAGTGTGTGTGTGTGTGCGCGCGTGTGTGTGGGGGAGGTGGTGGGGAGGGGGGGGGGTGCTTGCGTTTAACACTAATCGTCCGATCTGACATTCCCGTAGACTCTTGTATTCTGTGACAGAGCTCAGTCAATATTTATGTAAAATAATTTTTATCGTGCAGCTTTGGCACCGTCCATGTTTGGCACATACTGTGTTTTATATTGGTAGTCGGTATGCACTGTCGCCGTAACATTGTCGGGCGATCAGCGAACAAACGAGTGGGTGTAGATCCGTCTGGTCTACCTAGCCTTACCGTTCTACTACTGTCTGGTAGAGTGGTCTGCTTTCGTTCCGCATAGTGATACAGGGAGTCTCAGAATGTGTGTACAGTGGTGGTCCACGAACTGCTGGCAGACTTAGTGGTACAGGGAGTCTCAGATTGTGTATAGTAGTGGTCCACTAACTGCTGGCAGGCTTAGTGATACAGGGAGTCTCAGATTGTTTGTACAGTAGTGGTCCACTAACTGCTGGCAGGGGTACCACCTAAAACCATATTATATAAAGGTAATAACGCCCCACAACTGATAGCATTAGGGGCAAGGTGGTCTGGAGGCAAGCTGCTCGCCTCTCATGCTGAAGGTACCGGGTTCGATTCCCGGTCGGCGCAGGCATGTTGAAAATTTGGGGGAATTTCCTCTCCTTGGCCTGATCCTATGGTAGGTAGGATCGAGCATCTAGTCTTCTCGGACAAGGACATAAACACTGATGCACCGTGTGCACGTTGCGCACGTTAATGATACCGGTACCTTGGTAGTTGGAAATGGAGAATTGCAAACCTAACAAAAGATCTCAAACACAACTGAAGGTGTGAAACCATTATAATAATGATGGATTTTCAACATTTGAGAATCATAAAAATGGGCCCATATTTCACTACTCCGAGAACTCCTTCAGCCAAGGACTCTACGATAAGAAGTGCTATTAATACGATTCAAATAAGTAAATAGGCATAAGGCAGCAAGGAGGGTGTGAAATCAAAGCCACTGGCATGAAGGTGGATCGATCATTCTGAGAGAACTTTGGCGTTGTATTGAATGTCACTATTGGTGTCTGACTCCCGTCATTTCCCAGATCTTCAATCTTCGATCACACCTGGCACGACAGAAATGCTGCTGACCGGTGCTAATATCACTTCTTATTGAACGGGCGATACAAACCCTTCGGCCTTTCCTTTACCAGAGGAATTATAATAATCCCCCCCCCACCACCCACCCCTTTTTTTGTCTTTGCCCCTACACCCACCCAAACACACACACTTGAGAGGAAGAGAGAGGAGAGAGAGAAAGAGAGAGAGAGAGAGAGAGAGAGAGAGAAAGAAAGAGAGCGAGAGAGATAGAGAGAGAGAGAGAGAGATGGAGAGAGAGAGTGAGAGATAGAGAGAGAAAGAGAGAGAGAGAGAGAGGAAGAAAGAGAGAGAGAGAGAGATGGAGAGAGAGAGAGAGATAGAGAGAGAGAGAGAGATAGAGAAAGAAAGAGAGAAAGAGAGAGAGAGAGAGAGAGAGAGAGAGAGAGAGAGGGAGAGAGAACTCTGGTACTAGGGCCTATTGTGAATTCCGCATCTTCTGTATCAACCACTCCAACTACGTCTCTCTCTGCAACAGCACAGTTGTCCGCTCAGTTTCTTTGACAGCGCCATCAGCAAACTACAGAATAATCATGGAGGTCACGAGGTAGGCAGACAGATCCAGCAATGTTAATCCTCACTGTCTTTTACCACTAAAACGTACACATTTCAAGCGGAACTGCCACGTGCAAGGAGTAACCCCTCCATACACACACGTCACGCACACAGATCCGACTGGACAGTTCGCGGGTGGTAAAGGTCTACCATACAGGAGTTTGTCTAGCTCAAGCCGTGCGCAGCTCATTGTCCACCCATAAAGTCACGCCGTTCATTAAACTCCAGCGAACTCTCAAACTCAAACACCCACAACCCCGAGGATCCGCACAAACATTCTTTATTCATAGTCACAACTTGCCAAGTTCTTTCTTTCTCCAGATTTCCATTCTCCCCACCCCCCCCACCTCCCCTCCACGCTGCAAGTGACAGAGTTCTGGCGAGGAGAAATTAAAGTGCCATGAAATAAGCTGATCATAAAAGAATTTCTCAGACATTCAATATCGTTTTGAAAGGAAGATCTAATATCCTTACGGCCAGTGAGATATTTATCTGTCAAGAGCCGTCCAGTTTAAGTGTGTAGATCATAAACACTTCCAGGTTTTATTATTTCTGGTGTTAATAAAACCGGTGGCACGGAACTGTGTACTGCAGGGATTCGTTAGATCGGCGAGGACAAAGAATCGTGAAAATAATAAACGCTTGTTAGCGTTTCCTTTCCTCTGTCTGAGGGGGGAATGTCTATGGTCCCGGGGAGGCTATAGAGTCTCCGGCACTGCAACAATAGAAGATGATACAGTAGATTAGGTCCGTGAAGTTAGAATGGCGCAGTAATACACAATAAATCATCTGATTTCTCTGACCCATCAGTACTCGTGGATTAAATTCGACGAAAGTAGCTTTCACTGAGGGTTTTTCTGACTGGGGTGAGAGACTATCCAATTGCTATTGGCTCAATAACCCTAGACACAAAAGCACAAATATACAACCACAAACAAAACAACCACATATATACAATCACAAACACACAACCACAAACATACAAGTACAAACACACAAGCACAAACACACAACCACATACATACAACCACAAACACACAAGCACATACATACAACCACAAACACACAAGCACATACATACAACCACAAACACACAACCACAAACATACAAGCACAAACACAAAACCACAAACACACAACCACAAACATACAATCACAAACATACAACCACAAACATACAACCACAAACAGCATATCACAAATCCACAACCACAAACGTACAACCATATACATACAACCACAAACAACATATCACAAATGAGTCACTGCAAAATAAGAACAGCCCAAATCTACCGGTGTTTGTACCCTGTTATGAACTGTCAAATTGTGACCAATAATGGTATCTTAGAGGTTTAAAACACATCATTTCATAAAGATAAAGAATTTGCTATTCCATTTTGGGCAATACAAATGTGAAGATCGTTTTTTTTTCACTTTAAATCAGTTTCTTTTCTTTTCCAGGGTTTTTGTTGTCCGTGTGTGCACACTGTTATTTCGTGGATCTATTTAGATAATTACATGCTGTAAAAGTGCATGTGGCTGTTCCCACAGTCGCATCTTCACCAGTAATAAAGAAATTAGGCTGAAAATCGGTATTGGCGTGGGCTAAGGCGCATTATGGTCGATATTAATGAGTTTGTGTCCGACTTTTCGTGTGCACACTGACAAAAACAATGGCCATTGTTAAATCAAGGGCACTAATTCTAATAAACTGAAACAAAAGAAAGAAATGTGTACACATAACATATCACACAACTTCGATGTGACGAACAACTTTCCTTCATTGAGTAGTATTCAGTTTTCCACATTTAAATAGCTACTAGCTGAGGTCCCCGGCCCTGCCCGGGATAAATCGGTTTGAATGTTTCAGTTATGTGTGGTTATTATGGACCTGCTTCATCTGGCCTGTTCCTATTTGTTTATTTTATTTTTGTTTGTTTGTTTTAATAAGTCTTACTGCTCTGCCTTTATGAGTTGACACCCTGCGCATCACGTACAATAGCATGATTTGCGCACGGGTTAGTGTGTTTGATAGTGAACACATCGCAGGAAGTGATAACGAAACCTTAAAATGGCGAACCATGACTCGAAATAGATCTAAATGATCGCGAGACAATATATTTCCAATAAAAAAAAACTACACCGATTTGAGACTTCTATTAAAACTGTGCACCCTTACTTCCATTCTGATGCACCATATAAAAAATTTGAAGTCTGAGTGTTGAGTGGTTCAGAAGCCTTTTGCAACGAAAAATCTCAAGTCCACAAATATATATAGCACATTTTAACATTGAACACGCGAGTGAAACAACAGCAACACCAAGTCAACGCTTGTACTTGTACTCGAACTAATCACACTTTCTTACGGTTTCAGCCATAACAGATTACCTGTATTTGTATGCCTAGATCTAGATATTAACATTTTGTTGCACAACATATCATTAAAATTTATAAACACTGCATTATTTGGTGCAGGACACATTTCACTGAACACGTGAAAGCAAGACGAACAGAAAGTTGGAAAGTTGGAGTGTAGCTCGGTAATTGTGCTTTGAAATTACCGCGAAATATCGATACCTTTGGCAGTTTCCAAGCAAGATAGCCAGATAACGTTTAGGTGTGGCCAGATCGGTCAATTTAAGGAGCCAGTGGGATAGGTGAGGAAACAAAACATAAAAGACATTCCCAGGAAATTTTAATATTTTAATAAATCAATGTCAACACAGGTCTAATTTATATGAAATTGCTGTACTGTCTTTTGGCGCAAAGGAGATGTCAATATTTTGGTATTTAATTTGAGAAGCCAAACTTTTTTTTTTTTAAACTGGGAAGTAACCTTCGTTAGTTGTTAAAAAATGTTAATGGCGTTCCCAAGTCTTAAAGAACGCGAAACAAAGAAAATAACGGAAAATCACAAATAGAATGCAAACAGTTTCGAACATCTGAATAGGCTAAGAACCTGGGATAAATCATAAAAAGATTCCATGCCAAATTTGGCCCCAATCTGGTCAGTGGTTTTTGAGATAGGCGCACACAAAAATCCCAAGTCCACAAATATATATAGTATAGATATGCAGTTTAAAAACTATACTTTGGCAGGCAGATTTGGGCTGTTCTTATTTTGCAATGAGTCAAATCCACAACCACAAACATACAACTGAAGACTTGGTAGAGACGACCATCTGGATCTGTTCCCTGTCCAAACCTTCTCCCTGGCTCCAAGTCCAAAACTTTTGATCAAATAAAACTTTATGTACTACTTTTTTTTTTTCAAGTTTTTCTCAGGACCCAAAACGTCACAGTCAATCTAACATGGCTGAGGCCGACGCACATCATTATTCTACTGTCTTTATGTCAATTAAAAAAAATAATTAAAAACTTAGTCCGTCCACACCTAAACTGGACAAACCTGACAATTATTGCTCAGTATCAAGACCAAGTCTAAAATTTATAATATTTTATTTTAGAGTTACAACAAATCTGTAGAAAATGCACGTGCAGCAGTCAAGGAGAAATTGTATTTCACCAAGCCGATACAGAGAAAATACCGAGTTTTGTTCAGTTCATAACATTATGTGGTCTCTCAAGGTCTTGATTAAAGTAGCTTATTTTGTAATTATAACTTCTGTTGCCGTAGGAAAACTCTATAGGCCCTGCCTGCATACACCCGATCAGCCGCTTACTGTGTTCACGCTTTTTCACTACAGACCAAAGAAAGGGACTGTCCCGTGAGATTCTGTCTAGTATCTTTGTCTGAACTAATCAGTTTGTGTATGTCCTTCCTGTCTGAAATATTGCCTTGTGAACAGTTGGTGCAGCAAGCTTGGCATCCCCATCCCTCCCCCCCCCCACCCCGATTCACTCCCTTTACTGCAGACATTCAAAGGGCTCCTGAAGAGAAAAGTGAAAATGTCGTAGTCAGGGCCGAGCACTGATAGTCAAACATTATTGAATAGACTTCACCAGTTTTACCAAAAATTCCCAAATTCTGTGACTCTTAAGT
Source organism: Onchidella celtica (assembly GCA_963931925.1). Lineage (NCBI taxonomy): Eukaryota > Metazoa > Mollusca > Gastropoda > Systellommatophora > Onchidiidae > Onchidella > Onchidella celtica. The sequence goes on from OZ007567.1 coordinate 117,502,739, forward strand.
GTGACAAACATTGCATTGTGTACGAGTCAGTTGATATGAGTAGTCTGAGCTTTACTCATGGCCAGTTGTTTGCCACGCCTTCTCCACTCACCACTGTATTTGATGGCTGACCTACATTCAACGAGCTGGGTTATCCCAAAAATCTAATTTTCGACTATTTTCGCCCCGAGGCGGAAGGGGAGGATTTAATAAATTAATGTTACCTGATAAATAAACCGCCCTACTGGAATGTAAACGTCTCACTCAGCAGTTGATCACAATGTCAAAGCTGCTTCTTGCTTTTCCTGGGAATACAAATGATGACATTTTCTGAAATATCATGTTTGAACTTTAGCCCCCCCCCCTCCCTGTACGGGCTATCAATGTCCTGTTTGATCAGCCCGCGTGTTCCTCCACACAACTCCTCATGTTATTTAAGTACCACATAATGAAGGGTTCTCTCATGGCTTGGCCTGGCCGACGGCTCCACTGATCCCCATTCACTAGACCTGGGATTAATTCATAGACAGAAGCAATCAAGTCTGGATCAACATTGTCTCAGCCGTCTATGCAGGGGAATATTCTGTTCAAATCTTTGGTCACACTTGACGAGGTCACTTGGTGGGGATTCCACACACATCTGGCTGTAAGATAATAGCTGGTATTGTTTTAATGACATGCTGGACCCTGATCACGCCCGGCCCGCTCGCCAGTTGGCCGCCACGGCTCTTTTATTAAATAGCAACTGTTCCCCGGTGTCATCACGGTGTTCGGTCAGTTCTCAAGTGTCCTCATTGTGTTCGGTCAGTTTTACTTTGACTTTGGAGCACTTTGTCACAAATCCCAGACTGGGAGATGTAATAGTTTATGACAGGACGACAATCACGAACAAACAAGTTTAACACTTAACAAAACAATCCATCAGACTCACACATTTATTAAACCTAATTATACATATAATAGCGCAATTACATACATTATATCATTGAAATGAACTGCCGTACAACGGCCTTATTCTCACACACACTCTCCCTCGGATCCACAATCCGGTAGTTACTCCTAAAGGCACTTCGGCCTCAGCCTCTCCCCTCAGGGTCTTAATAGTACATTAATGAGTCACTGGCACCGCAGTCTCTCAATATCACCTTCCTATTGTCATACACCTTAGCACTCCCCTAGCACCTCCGCAGGGCAATAACACATTATTATTTCCATAGCCATCAACATGGCAACAACATAATATCAGTTCACTAGCCTATCAACATGGCAACAACATAGTATCTCATTCACTCTCATATCTACGTCCCTGCCCGTGGCCTGACTGCCACGACTTTATGTGCCTCTACTGTCCTGCACTGACAGCCTCACTTCTGGCCTATGTGTGGCCTCCGGCCCTATGCTGGCCTATCCCCTGTGCTCATCGAGGTGGCTCTGCGGCCCGTCCCCGACACCTACAAGAATAACATTACATTGGTATAATACCCTACCATTTCTATTCACTCCACCTCTCCTTACAACCCATGAAACGTACCCACACTAGTTCACCTTCCACTCACCACACATCTTACGGTAACACACCTCCATCGGAGTACACACTACTCACTCGCGCTACAAATCCATGAACTCACTTTCATCTATCGCTCGTGGCGCACATTGCTATATCCAATATCAAGGACTTCCACATTCCTCACATATACTTATTTACATCATGGTAATAGACGAATATAATATAATACATCAATCATAATAATCAATCAACGTTCTACATACCAGTCATAACTGGAAAGACTCTCACTAGTCTTCTCGACTGCTTCCCCTTATGTCTCTGCCCGATGGGCTATTATTCACAGATCCGCTCCCTAGGACCTTCTAACTTGCAGTGATAGTTATACAGCGCTTTCGCCTCCTTCAGACCCCGCCCCACTACTACTCACAACAGCACGCTTAACTTGCTGTCTACTGTGAGTCCTTACTCTACACCCGCTCTGTAGCAATCCCCTTAATTGCACTCACTCCACTCGTGACATCATCCCCCACCCCAAAAAAATTAATGCAATTAATTTCAAATCGCATCCAGATGACTGTCAACGAGTGAGCGTGAGCAATACCTACACTAAAAAAAATGACCTAGCAGTTCCCCTAGTATATAAAATACCGAAATCAGGGGAAAATATGGGGATCAATATGGTCTGAAATATGCATATATGTGTCACCTCATGAATAGCTAACTAAACACAATATCTAATACAGAATTAAAAACCATTCAACCTATCAACCATTCTTCATATCATATATTTTTATAATGTCAATATTTTAAAGTCGACTCATTCACAGAGATCCTGTCAATGTTCCTGTCCTCCGATGTATAAGCTCCTGAACTCTTCGCCTAGGCTCGACTAAGGTAGTCGGCGATATGATTGCTGGTTCCTGGAATTGGTTGAATAACGAAGGTGTACGGCTGTAAAGCCAATGCCCATCTAGACAAGCGTGGGCTGGACGAACGATTCTTCGACAAAAATGTCAGTGGCTTGTGGTCTGTCTGGATACAAAATTCTCGTCCCATGAGATAACGTCCTAGTTTCTGGACGGACCACACAATGGCAAGACACTCACGCTCTATCACAGAATACTTTCTTTCTCTCTGCAATAACTTCCTACTGACATAACATACAGGATGGAGACATTCGTTCTTCTCCTGTAGAAGACAAGCGCCGACACCAGAGTCCGACGCATCCGTTCTGAGGATAAAATTAGATCGAAAATCGGGTAATATCAGAATGGGTGACGATGATAATGCTGTCACCAAATTATCAAATGATGTCTGACATTCAGACGTCCACTGGACCTTATCGGGTTGTCCCTTCTTAGTAAGGTCAGTAAGAGAAGATGACAAGGAGGAAAAATTTGGAATGAACTTTCTGTAATAATTTAAAATTCCCACTAAGCTTCTGACTTGTTTCTTTGTTTTAGGGATTTGCAACCCTACTAATTTGTCAATTTTTGTTACTTCAGGTCTCTGAACACCTCTACCCACAATATGTCCTAAGAATGTTATCTCCGGACATGCCAAATCCATCTTTGCGGGTTTAGCCGTTAACCCAAAATGACGTAATCGTTGAAAAATTACTGTTAGTGTCTGAATATGCTCAGACCATGTCGACGTATGGCATGCTATATCATCAAAGAATGACACGACATTAGGTATGTCCTTCAACACCAATCTCATTAATCGTGCAAACGTCGCTGGCGCGTTTACCAACCCAAATGGCATGACCTTAAATTGGAATAATCCAATGGGCGTTTGGAACGCCGTGTATTGTTTAGACTCCTCAGTAAGCGGGATTTCCCAATACCCTTTCGTCAAATCTATCTTGGAAAACCACGTGGACCCGGCCAATGAAGCTATTAATTCCTCCTGAAACGGAATAGGCTCCCTATCGCCTACCGTAATAGTGTTCAATCTTCGAAAATCAATACAGAACCGCACCGATCCATCAAGTTTTTTCACGAGGACGATGGGTGATGAATACGGCGATGTTGATGGTTCTATCACATCTAACTTCAACATTGACTCAACTTCCTTTATGACTCTATCTCTCGAAGAAAAAGGCAACGGATACGGTCTAAGAAATACTGGCTTATCCGAAGTCAACTTTATTTGGTGCTGGATCACCGTAGTGCGACCCGGCAAATCCGTAACAACATCCGGGAATGACGCTAACAGGGTCTCAAGTTCCCTACTCCTTGAACTCGTAAGGTCAGGGTTAATTTTTACGTCCCTGTAACCTTGTGTCGGAGTTAACTCCGGCAATTGAATTTGTAACTCCTCCTGCGCCTCGGTGTCGCTTACGTCACAGTCCAACTGGTCTACGACCCCCGTACAAGCAATAGAGAAGACAGTCTCCTCTGGTCTTGTCTGTGCACACAGATACTGTGGTCTCTCATAAAATCTCTGTAGCATATTAACATGGAAAACCTTACTCGTTCCATCACTGTGGATAGCGTAATCTACCTTTGAAACAACTCGCTCAATAACATAAGGACCTTTCCATGTCATCAATAACTTATTATGGTCCGTAGGTAACAACAACAGAACCTTGTCTCCTGGCTTAAAAATTCTCAGTTTGGAACCTCTATCTTTATAGTCTTTTGCTCTTTTCGAAGCGATACCAGAAGCTTCTTCTGCTATAGTGCGCGCTGAAGATAGTCTTTCTCTTAAATCAACAAGGTACTGAAACCTTTTTAAACGGTTCCGAAACCGTGGGGATCTTTTGACGAGGAGCCTGGGGTGAACGACCCTTATGCGTCGTCTTTTGGCACGCACTGCACGTCTTACAATATAAACGTACATCTCTGTATACTGACGGCCAATAAAAATCTTTCAGAATTCTCTGCTTGATTCTAGCACTTCCCATATGACCCGCTAATGGAACATCATGGGCCAGACGCAATACTGTAGCAATCAACGACCGTGGCACGACGACCTGCTTTTGAACGGAAGCCACTGTGACGTACATACGGAACAGAATGCCCCCCTGGACAATAAAGGAGGACGACCCGTTCTTATATCTCCTCGTTTTCTCGGTTCGCGCTTCCCCAAAACATGGGTTTAATGATGGGTCCTCCCTTTGTAATTTCGCCAAGCGCTCTGGCGTGATATCTAGGTTGACCGCTGGCGTAGCCAAAGGTCTAATCTTGTCTTTATCGGCTACCCGTCGGCGTGTTTCGACCGCGGCGCAAAAGTCAATACCTTTTGATTGCGACCATGCTTGCACGTTCTCATCGGAAGGGGAACCTACCCGGGATACATTCCCAATGATGAGCTGGGCGCCTGGAAAACAACCAACGACTGCTTCGACTTCCCCGCTAAGGAAAGGTGTATCTATCATTATTTTTGCCATGGGTAATTTCTCAATGGCCCCCGAAAATTGGATGCACGGGACAGTCTCACCTGTAAGCTGTGAATCCCGAATGCAATCCCTATGCACTCCCACAACGGTAGATCCTGTATCTCGTAAAACCGAGACCGGTTCGTCCCCAACAAACCCCGGATAAACCCTAAGACCACCTCCTGTATGACATGAATTTATAACGGGGATCTTTCTCCCACAAGGTAAAATACCGGAAGATAATAACTTCTCACAACTGGGACACTTAGAATACTGTCCGCCTCCGTTGTCCGATGTAACACACGCAGCCGCATGATGAAATTTATTTGGGGAACATGGACTGGAGCTACTGTCCACGTTCGCCGCTATCCTACCTGCAGGGCAGTTCACGCTGATGTGATCTGCTCTTCCGCAGTTCCAACACTTCGCGGCCCTACACTCGCGCGAGAAGTGACCCACGCGTCCGCAAGTCCAACACTCCGCTCCCTGTGCTGCACTAGGCCTGGGTCCCCGTGACCCATCGCGACCGGAACTAGAGTCCCTATGCCGTCGGTCATCGGCAAAGGTCACCACTCGCCCCCGGCCATTACCGCGACCTAGCCCTCCTGCTCGGTCAAACTTACCGGATCCATATGCCGGTGATTGGTGATAGCCCCTACGCTGCCCCTGGGCTTGCCCGCTATAGGCACCACGCTGACGCGACCTGTCCCTAAGCCCTGCCGGCGACCCCTCGACAACGGCGACGTACCCAGCATCTTGGACGTACGCCCTGGCGACTGGTTTGGACGGATGCGCCGTACGGTATGCCTCCGCCAACTTAGACGCCTCCTGCACCGTCGCGGGTTCGTTCTCTTTCAGGAAAGCCACCAGATCTTTGTGGCACGACGCGTACAGCTGGTCACGGATCATTAAGTCTTTCAGTTTAGCGAAATCCGTGCCCACATGCGCCCGTATAATCAATTACAACGAAAACAGAAAAACAGCGGAAAAAGACAGAAGAAAAGACAGCCCTCAATCCAGGGTACAAAATTTCAGAATTTCACTTAACTTTCACCCTTGATCTAAATTTCTCCCGTTTTCTCGGAGCTCTGGCTGCTTGACCTCTACAGGCTGGCACGCACACACTCTGGAAAGTTTAAATACACATTAATACCTATTCATAGCAATACATGTATCAATACATATTCATCAATATACATAAATCATATCCTCATGAAATTTCCATTCATCCCACGAACAAAGACAACAGCACGAATTCCTAGCACAACAGAAAAACAACTAGATATAATGACTACACAATGTCAAAATGACCACAGGTAAGCAGGACGAGCCCCCAATGTCACAACGGACGAGCCCCCAGTGTCACAACGGACGAGCCCCCAGTGTCACAAATCCCAGACTGGGAGATGTAATAGTTTATGACAGGACGACAATCACGAACAAACAAGTTTAACACTTAACAAAACAATCCATCAGACTCACACATTTATTAAACCTAATTATACATATAATAGCGCAATTACATACATTATATCATTGAAATGAACTGCCGTACAACGGCCTTATTCTCACACACACTCTCCCTCGGATCCACAATCCGGTAGTTACTCCTAAAGGCACTTCGGCCTCAGCCTCTCCCCTCAGGGTCTTAATAGTACATTAATGAGTCACTGGCACCGCAGTCTCTCAATATCACCTTCCTATTGTCATACACCTTAGCACTCCCCTAGCACCTCCGCAGGGCAATAACACATTATTATTTCCATAGCCATCAACATGGCAACAACATAATATCAGTTCACTAGCCTATCAACATGGCAACAACATAGTATCTCATTCACTCTCATATCTACGTCCCTGCCCGTGGCCTGACTGCCACGACTTTATGTGCCTCTACTGTCCTGCACTGACAGCCTCACTTCTGGCCTATGTGTGGCCTCCGGCCCTATGCTGGCCTATCCCCTGTGCTCATCGAGGTGGCTCTGCGGCCCGTCCCCGACACCTACAAGAATAACATTACATTGGTATAATACCCTACCATTTCTATTCACTCCACCTCTCCTTACAACCCATGAAACGTACCCACACTAGTTCACCTTCCACTCACCACACATCTTACGGTAACACACCTCCATCGGAGTACACACTACTCACTCGCGCTACAAATCCATGAACTCACTTTCATCTATCGCTCGTGGCGCACATTGCTATATCCAATATCAAGGACTTCCACATTCCTCACATATACTTATTTACATCATGGTAATAGACGAATATAATATAATACATCAATCATAATAATCAATCAACGTTCTACATACCAGTCATAACTGGAAAGACTCTCACTAGTCTTCTCGACTGCTTCCCCTTATGTCTCTGCCCGATGGGCTATTATTCACAGATCCGCTCCCTAGGACCTTCTAACTTGCAGTGATAGTTATACAGCGCTTTCGCCTCCTTCAGACCCCGCCCCACTACTACTCACAACAGCACGCTTAACTTGCTGTCTACTGTGAGTCCTTACTCTACACCCGCTCTGTAGCAATCCCCTTAATTGCACTCACTCCACTCGTGACACACTTCATTTTAATTCTGGTGTCTTGGAAATAAATCTGCAGTTGAGAGAGACAAGTCCTAGCTGGAATCTATGTGAAGTAAATTTGCGTTTGTATTGTGGCAGAAGTATTGTTGAGCACAACTCGGCACCATCAGACATCTTGGCCAAGTTTTGTTGGAACAGAACCAACGTTTTCACTGGGACTTTATCTGTCATGGTGGTCGCCATCTTGTTGTCATCTTGTTGTCATCTTGTTGTCATCTTGTTGTCATCTTGTTGTCATCTTGTTGTCATCTTGTTGTCATCTTGTTGTCATCTTGTTGTCATCTTGTTGTCATCTTGTTGTCATCTTGTTGTCATGGTTTTCTCGTTTTCCTTTCTTGGTCAACAAATCATTGCTGATGTTAGAATTAGGATAACAGATCCGGTGTTTTTTCTGTCTCTCTAACTATTGATGGCCGCCAAAGGCGCCAAATCTTCTCAGGCTGTCCGTCGCTGCATCATTTATCAGCTGAAAGTTCCACCGACCTGGTCGTATCGGGAGAAAATCGGTATGGCAGTTTGAATACATCAGATGAAAAAACCAAGCAATGGAGTCGATACTTGTACTCGCATTAGACAAAATCATTCTGCTGCTGGACGATGACGTCATGTTGAGCCAGATTTGATGCCGAGAGCAAAATCGCATTATCGCATTGAGGAATTAGGCCTACGATCGTATTGTATCGTTATGACATTTGTAATGATATGGTGTCAGTGTGATCCATCATTGCCCTAGCACGGTTTGCAAATGACTAGTGTGTGCATTGAAGAAAAATATTTTGACTCCATCAATGCAGATAATCATAAAAGTTCCGGTCCCAACTTTAGAGCCAGTCATTGCGTGCATATTCTACAGGTGAGCGGACTGCGACCTCGTGTTGGCCGAAAGGTTGGAGTGTGAAACTGCGCGCAATTCCGAGAGGATTGTTTGATTATTCAGCAGATGGTGGAAGTTAATTGTTTCATTTCTGATTGAGTCAACATTTATGTATTCCTGTGTTCATTGTCAGTAACCTGCTGTTTGTTTGTTTTCTTTTAACTCATGTCTTGGATTTTGTACGTGCATGAAACCATTCCAAAACGCACCCGCCCTTTAAACCAACTTTTGAACAAGCAGTCTAGACAGTTCAATAATTGCATAATTGTTATTGTGGTTTTTTTCAGGCGAGTCTCAAGAAAGCTCAAGAACTTACTATGGTAGCACATTAACGTCACTTTTGGGCAATCCTTCACCAGACAAGACGTCTGTGAGATCTTTAGAATGTACGCGTGTGACTGCTCGAAACTCGGCTAGATCTAGGTCAAGCGGAAGTATTTCCTCTGTGTCAAGGTCTACGTTCATCAAACCTTCCTCAGCACGCAGCCGTGTGACGTCATCGGGGATAGTCCCAAGCACGTGCAGCTTGTCCTCGCCTTGGACCAGCCGCGCCACGTCAGCAGTGAGTCGTGGGACTTCCTCCAGGGTCAAGGTCAGATCTAACCTGCCCAGCACCACGTGCTTTACCATCCCTGGTGTCCTCAGTGGAACCAGCGGGTCGTTCACCAATCTGAGTTTGTGTCACATGGGGCTGACTGTCTGGAGAGTGGAGGTGAGGGCCGCTAGGGTGGGGGTGGGGAGGGGGGGAGGGGGGAGGTCAGTTGTGAGTGAGAGAGGGAAAAGGAAAGACGGAAGTGGTTGTTAAATTGGGATGTATGGTCTACACGTTCAGTGCATATCTATGGGTCCACATATCAATGAAAGGGGATGGGGGGATAAGGGGAAATAGTGAGGGGAAGACAGAGAAGGAGTAAGAGTGCATGAGAGAGAGAAAGAGTAAACTGTGGGGAGTACATGTGAGTGAGCCCATGGCGGGGAGAAATGGATGTACAAAGTGAGCGAGTGAGTGACTGATGGCGGAGCTAATGACTGAGACAAAGATGAAGTGACTGAAATGACTTAGAGCAGTGGTTCTCAACCGTTTGTGTCCCACGCCAAAGGAACCCCCCCCCCCCCACCATGATGTGACAAAGTTAGTACACAGCAGTAGATACAAACGGGTTTTTAACTATTCCTATATCCAGTACAGTAAACATTCAAAAGCAATTTTAATGAAAACTTTATTTCAAGTTTTATCCACTTGTTTAGTCGTGGCTCTGTTAAGTTCCATGTTTTAGCCCGAGCTCAACGAGGAAACCATCAATAGACATAGACAAGCAACAGTTGACCTATACAGTTAGGTTAAACAATACACTATGATTTTAAAATTTCTATGAAAAATCCCTGACCCACTCTGAAGTCTCTCGCTCCATCTTGAGAACCACTGACTTAGTGTGGAGCAGTGACCGAAGTGGTCAGCTCTTGCCTTCATCTTCCACTGTTTGATCCTTCAGAATCGTCAACTTCAACAAGTGGGCCAGTCCGGGTACGGATTTTTCCATCAAGGCAATTGTTACGTCATCCTGCAGGTAACCGAATCTGTCCAGTGTCTCAACAGTTGTCTGTCTGTGTGTCCCTCCTTTTGGTGGCACTGAAAGTTGTGGCTATTCTCGAGTGGCTTGACAGTGTTTCAACTTCTCTGTGCTGCTGGTGGTCGATTGGACAGGTTGTGTGACACTGCTGATTGATTGATTGAGTGACTGTTTGATTGATTGGGTGATTGTTTGATTGAGTAGTGTTTGATTGATTGATTGATTATTTGAATGATTGACTGTTGATGTGACAGTTTCAGACTTTTCGTTGTTGCAAGTTGGGGAATCTATTTGGAGGTGTTGGAGGTGTTTTCTAGAGAAATCTTTAATTCAACATTGGCCATTTTGTAGCTCTTGAAATTTCTAGTCACATTTTTGTTGTTGTTGAGTGTCCTGTGTGTTTGATGATGCGAAGAATGGATCAGTGTGAAACATGAATTACATTGAGCATATATATGAAACGTTTTGTCACCTGGTCCTGTCCTCAGAGTGATGGCGAGGAGTTATCTTTCCTGCATGTCTGGACTGGCAGCCAGTCGTACAAGGTATGCTGGTCATCCTGACCTTAGCTACTCTATAATTGATCTGAACAGTGACTCACACCTTTGCCATAATACATGTCATGTTGACCGTCCCCAACACAAATGTCACAGTGACCCTGTCCTATAAGCTCGTCATAGCCTCCAAAGTGACCACTGTCCAACAGGAAGTGACCGTTGCTTGTTATTAGAAATTTTGAGAGTCTGTGGAAGATAAGATCTCGGGTATCAAATCTACAAAAAACAAAACAAAACAAGGAATATTTTGTAATATCTGCCATTATTTACCGTCCTGTTGTGGTCACTGGGATTCTTGCCCCTGCAGGTATCTCCCAATTTCTTTTCTCCATCATTAGACAAAAAATCTACCAGTTTCCATGGCAGCCGAGGAGACCACAGATCCCAGCAAGGGGAAGTCACTTGTCTAAATTACCATTTCTTTCATGTTTTTTTTTTCTTCCAGTCGGAGAGAGAAATTGCCAGAAAACAAGCGGAAGAAATGGACAAGTCACTGGATGGTGCCACTTTCATGTCTATAGAGGTCTGTCTGTCTGTCTGTCTGTTGTGGTCATTCTTGGTGTTTTTACTTTAATACTGCAGTGTCCACGTGACAGTCATTTGTTTGGAGTGATTCTTATAATGAAAGATCGAGTCTTCAGACAAATTTGTCAAATAGTAAATCCAGCAAGCTAGATGGTTAACTTCAGCTTCTTAGCCTTGATGATGATAGCCAGCGGTCAACCCAAAAGTAAGTTCTGGAACATACAGGAAGAAATAGAAAAAAGGAGAAAAAAATGAGTATTTAAGGAAAGGAAAAGGGTCGCAACCGCCAATAGAGCCCGAGATCTCTGCAAAGGCCATATCAAGTAAACTGTGGGTGCGCCGGTGTGATGGTTTATTTGGGTACAGACACGTCTATGACGTCATACACCACTTGTCCTCTCTGCATCGTCTCTCTCTCTCTACTTACAATTTATTTTGTCATTTTCTTCCTCTAATTTTTCAATCAATTTTCTAGCTTGAGTGCACGCGTGTAGGGCTCGGCCAAGACAGGTTGTTTTGTAATCTTTGCTGGGCTGTTTTTCTGTCTCTGTAGACGCTTTTGTGTAACTAAATGAATTGCCCCCCTCCCCTCCCCCCATCCTCCCCCTAAATTTCAAAAGTCAGGTTGAAACAGCCAATGAGTGATTTCTGAAGAGGCAGGAACATGGATTTGAGTGTACACACTTGAGGGGAACAGGGCAGATTTTTGATATTTTACCCTTCCTAGACGTACTGAACCCTGCAACCCGCTGGTCCAGATTGATGGTTTTAAACTGACCTGGTTCTCTCATTTGTTTCAGTGTGAAGGACACGAGACGGCTTCTTTCCTGGGCCACTTCAATGATGGAATTGTGTAAGTTCATCTACATAGCTAGAGGTTGACCATAGGTCACAAAGAGAAGAGATCTAACTGCTCAGAGATCAGAAGGAATTTTTCATTCAGTCTCGCCGTCGACCTGACAAAGCTACGGTGACACGACCCACCCCGAGATTGACGGGTACACGGTCATGACAAGCCAGGTTTCACAAATGCTCAAATTTCCCTGTGGCCCCACAAAGTCATAAATGTATCCATTTACCATCTACTTCTCCTGTTTTCAGTTTCAGAAAATCTAACTTTTCTACTGCTAATTTTTGTCATCGCAAACTGTGTGGGATGTGACGGTGTAGATGTAGGATTTATCTAGGTTTTGTGGGTTTCTGTGCGTGTGTTTTTTCTGGCATAGCTTCTTCTCGTCATCATTATCACTGACCTCCTCTCCTCCCATTGTTAAATCACACTCACGCACACACACACACACACAGGCAGGCAGGCACGCTACACACTTTTGAACATCCAAACAGCACACAATGTCAAAATGTCATGGTCACACACACACACACATACCTGCAGTGACACGCACACATTACGCATGCCCATCACACTCAGACCTGGACCCACCAATGTCCTACCTGTTAGACACTGACACTCCCCCCCCCCCTCGCCCCATGTCTATCCCCAGGGTGGTGGAAGGTCGACACCAACAGGCGCTCAGCAAATCTGGCAAGTACACCAAACGGCTCTACCTGGTCACTGGTCGGAGATACCCCAGCGCCACCTGTGTAAGTGTACCACACCCATACACTACATCTACAGCAGCGCTAACGTCATCATACTTATTCTCAGCACCCTTATCTTTATCTTCACGTACCTGCCTGCCTGCCTGTCTATATGTCTGTCTGTCTGCCTGCCTGCCTGTCTGTCTGTCTGCAAAACATTCATTCTTGTGTCCAGTGCAACAATTTAAGCTTACTATGTAACGGTGTCTGCCTTAGACAACCTTGTCTGCCCCACAGTAAAAGATCATCATACCCGATGTTTCATAGCGGGCAGGCTATTATTTCACTTTGGGACTGGAGTTGTAGCTGTGTGTCGTTCCCGTCTCACTTGGTTCATTCATTTACACAGTCATTTGGAAGGGATTGGAGGACTTTGAGATTTCAGCCTCAAGAAGCACAGAAACACATACAGAGAGAGAGAGAGAGAGAGAGAGAGAGAGAGAGAGAGAGAGAGAGAGGGCGGGGGGGAGAGAGAGAGAGAGACAGAGAAAACAGTTTTGCACACACACACACACAAAAATAGACCTAACAGTGTAAAATGAAAGAGAGAAAGAAAAAAGCCTTTGAGATTTAGGGTAGGGCATAGGGGGGGGGGGCTCAAAGGCTATTGGAAGTGAAGTGAAAGGGCAGTGTTGTGCTGTGTGTGTGTGTGGGGTGGGGGGGGGGTTGGGAGGGGGGTCCACCGTTTCCACCAGGCAGTGTATTCGATATCTACATTTCCATTCTATGGCAGACTGAGTGTACAGTATCGGCCGCAGGTATCGAGTCAGTATTGATACTGGACGGTTACCCAAGGACTTACGTGTGGGTGGGTGAGCAGGCTGATTTTGTTCTCAGGGTCAAGGTGAGTGGTCAGAGGGTCAAGGTGAGTGGTCAGGCTGGATAATCATCTGTCAGTCTCACAGCATGTTGTTTTTCTATCAAATATTATCGTAAGCTCGTTCATACTGTAGATCAGGGGCTCCCAAACGGTGGTACGAGTACCCCGTGGGAGTGCGAGATGATATTTCAGGGGGTGCGAAACTTGGATTTGGAACTTTTTAAATTGCAGTGTACACGTCACCTTCAAACCAGATGTTACTTTTGTAGGGGGTGCGAGAATATATCAGACGTTTTCTAGGAGTGAGGGGTATAGAAAAGGTTGCTGTAGATAGATCGGCAATCCACAGAACTCTGATATTCTGTCTCTGCTTTTTACAAAAATTGAGATAGGTCTACAGCCTTATTGTGGCATAACAGAGTAAAGTCTATAATTTCTGAGAAATCGTTAAGTTATCTCACTTTTTGGGAGCAGATTTTAAAGTGTTTTGAAATGTTTAAAGGCTTATCTAACATTTTATAAAGTTTTACTACAGACAGGCAAATTTTTCCCCAAAACTGCGGATGTGGAGGTGACGTCAGGCAGGTCGGAAAGTGATGATTGGTCTGTGTTTGTTTCAGGCCATCAACATGGCCAAGAAGATGAGATCGTGGCAGAGAAAGGGCAGAGGGCACATCATTGTTGTAGGTATGTTGTATAATATCTCCCCCCCTCCCCGCCCAAACCCCACCCCCACCTGTCCTATTGACCAGGGGCCATTCTGTATGCTCAAGGTCACAGCCCTATTCTATCTACATCCAGGATTTTCAGTTACTGCTCATTGCTTACACTGGAACTAAATGCCTGGATTTATCCATTTCAGTAGATGAGGATTTACATTTGATATAAAATGAACTATGGCAAATTTTGCCAATGACAACTGGGAAGTCAGGACAAAGTTTCATATTTAAAACTCATGAGCAAATTTTTGTCCGTTGTCTTCGATGTAAAAGACACACTGACGGGCTGGCCTGGGAGAGTCAATGCCAGGAGGAGGATATCAGATGGATCTTGTGTAGGAATTTCATCATGTGGAAATCGTGCTAGCCACAGTGTTGGTCCAAGGTCACTGTCCATGTGATGGTCCAAAGGCACTGTCCATGAGATGGTCCAGGGTCACTGTCCAGGTGATGGTCCAAAGTCACTGACCATGTGATAGTCCAAGGTCACTGTCCAGGTGATGGTCCAAGGTCACTGTCCATTATGATAGTCGAAGGTCACTGTCCAGGTGATGGTCCAAGGTCACTGTCCATGAGATAGTCCAGGGTCACTGTCCAGGTGATGGTCCAAGGTCACTGTCCATGTGATTGTCCAAGGTCACTGTCCAGGTGATGGTCCAAGGTCACTGTCCATGTGATAGTCCAAGGTCACTGTCCAGGTGATGGTTCAAGACCACTGTCCATGTGATTGACCAGGGTCATTGTCCAGGTGATGGTTCAAGGTCATTGTCCATGTGATTGTCCAAGGTCATTGACCAGTGATGGTTCAAGGTCACTGTCATGTGATCGCCCAAGGTAATTGACCAGGTGATGGTCCAAAGTCACTGTCTATATGATCATCCAAAGACATTGGCCAGGTGATGATGTCAATGATCACTGAAACTTATCTACCCCGCTAGTGCCAGTAGTCCATGTTGGAAACACATCACCACATGGAGGTTGGTTTGAAACACTTTCGAACAGATCGATAACTTTTTTGTTTGTTTGTTTGTTGGTAACTTTCACACTTTTTTGCGCTCATTTAAAATTTGACTCATTTAAATTAATTTGATATTTAATAAATCTGAGGATTTAAAAAAGAATTATTTACTCTGAGTGTGGACAGTGGAGAATTCAATATCCTGGTGACGTCTAACCAGAATTATTTCGTTGATGTCCTTACCAGATCAAAGAGAGCAGAAATTAAGTGAAACATTTCTACGGAAACTGACTAGTGACAGACCAGGCCAGACTTGTGGAGGTGATGGTCAGAGTAGAGACTCCAGAGTAGAGGTGGTCAGTCATCTTGAGTTGTATAGGTGGGTGAATAATGGCCTTATCTGTCCGACTGTATGTCTGTCTATCTGTTTACCTGTCTTAAAAACCACAGAAAAACTGTGGGGCCGCAGCAGGGCTATAAGCAAAGTCTAAATTTGGCAAAAAGAAAAAGTTGTCTTCTCTTTAGTTTCCTTTCTATTGTTTGGGTTTTATTTCTCACGCGG
Source organism: Onchidella celtica (assembly GCA_963931925.1). Classification (NCBI taxonomy): domain Eukaryota; kingdom Metazoa; phylum Mollusca; class Gastropoda; order Systellommatophora; family Onchidiidae; genus Onchidella; species Onchidella celtica. Next base: position 117,518,394 of record OZ007567.1, read on the forward strand.
GGGTTTCGCAACATACAACCTTTTCTTTTTGCCCAATTTTGAATCTGTTTACCTGTCTGTCTGTCTGTCTGTCCGTCCGTCCGTCCGTCCGTCCGTCCATCCATCCATCCATCCATCCATCGATCTGTCTATCTATCTATCTGTCTGTCTGTCTGTCTGTCTGTCTGTCTGTCTGTCTGTCTGTCTGTCTGTCTGTCTGTCTATCTGTCTATCTGTCTATCTATCTATCTATCTATCTATCCAATCTTCAAGCCCCCAGAAAGTTGAAATAAAAAGACAAAAACAATGCACAATGTAGATAGAGTATCATATAGCTGCTCTCACTTCAGGGAGGCAAAAGTCCTGTGGGCAGCAAACTTGCTTTACTGGAAGACATTCATAATAATGAGAGTAATAATTATGAACTTTGTAGACTGGAAACTTTCTCACCTGTCAGCATGTTTTTGTCTGTCTGTGCAGGATCAACGGTCCCCGAGTTCTGTACGACATGCCCCTGGTGGCCAAACGCCCTGTACAACAAAGATTTCTGACGACACAGGTAAATAAAATATTTTCCTCATGGACACAGACCACTTGCTCACGATCAGGTTTCGCATAAATAATATATTAATAGTTAGAGAGACCTTGACTAGGAAACAGTGCATGGTAGGCCTACAAGGAAGCAGATTCATTCTCTCACTGGCAAGACACATACCTAGCATAGTTGTATGAATGACTTGCCATTATATTTGTATGTTGGGGGCGGGGGGAGATTAAGATCATGATTAAATCAACCTAAGATTGATTTATAATGAAGATTTAATTCTGACCTGAGAAATGTCTGAGACAATTTTACCACTGAACGTAGGGGGAAGGAAATATACATGAACAAACATTCGATGCTGAAACAAATGGACTCCTGGAGATGTGACAGACAGACAGAATGGAAGAATACATGGCCAGTAGAACCTTCGACATCATGTGTCAGTGTGATCTGAGTTACTTGTAGAAGTTTCAGATCTAGCAGTAATTGAATCTGTATTTGTTGGTTGGTGTTGCAGGATTCGTTTCTGTTAGACCGAGGACCATCCCAGGCAGTGTATGTGTGGGTCGGGGCCGGTGCAGACAATGATCTACTCTATGGTGCTATGGACAATGCTCAGGTAGGTCAGTGCTCAGGTAGGTCAGTGCTCAGGTATGTCAGTGCTCAGGTAGGTCAGTGCTCAGGTAGGTCAGTGCTCAGGTAGGTCAGTGCTCAGGTATGTCAGTGCTCAGGTAGGTCAGTGCTCAGGTATGTCAGTGCTCAGGTAGGTCAGTGCTAGGTCAGTGCTCAGGTATGTCAGTGCTCAGGTATGTCAGTGCTCAGGTAGGTCAGTGCTCAGGTATGTCAGTGCTCAGGTAGGTCAGTGCTCAGGTATGTCAGTGCTCAGGTAGGTCAGTGCTAGGTCAGTGCTCAGGTATGTCAGTGCTCAGGTAGGTCAGTGCTCAGGTATGTCAGTGCTCAGGTAAGTCAGTGCTCAGGTAGATCAGTGCTCAGGTAGGTCAGTGCTCAGGTAGGTCAGTGCTCAGGTAGGTCAGTGCTCAGGTAGGTCAGTGCTCAGGTATGTCAGTGCTCAGATATTTCTGCTGGATTTTTTCTTTTAAAAACAATTTTTAACCACCAATTGACCAAATCTTTTAAAGCCACAGAAAATCTCGGGGTGGGAAGAGGGGGTGGGGGGGGGGGGGGGGGCTCCTACAAAAAAGTAAAAAATTCAATTTTTGGTGTTTGTTCTTAACGGGAACTTTTTGGGAGCTTTGTTGAAGTTCAACTAGTCCAAATGTAGAAGTAAACTAGATGTAAGCTTTGAATATCTCCTCTTTAGGATAGCTCAATTAGAATGTTCTTCATAATTCCACATAGTCTATAGATTTGCCCTTTTCTCCTTAAACTCAAGCCAGGCGAAAGGATGATCAACTTTCACTTCCACTATTGTGTAATCATAAGCTTGAACACACAGAGTTCTCACTGTTCTTTTGTAGTTTCTGTTTTTCATATTTGAATCGTTGGTGATAATTTAGCGTTGCCATCAATGGGTACAAGTTGAGATAGTCAGCTAATGTCAGTGGCTGAGACATCTTGCAATAAAAAACAATATAGTAACATTATTCTCTTGTTTTTTATGTTTACTTTGCAAGTCTGTGCGACTGCACATGTGTGCTCATATTTGTGTACGTATTAGTGTATAATTATGTCATCCTACTGATATAAATTTTGCATTTGATTTTGTATTGTATTGGCTGCCTACCGCATTTGCTAATTTTGTTTTATCCTTTTTTCTTTGCTGACAGTCATGATATATGGAGATACACAAAATAATTTCCGTTAACGTAAATAATAAAATGATCAAGGGCCAGTAATACAATTTGCATTCCACATTTTGTCTAGAATTTTACGCAACATCACAACTACCCAACCACCACTGCGCTCTGTCGCGTGACAGAAGGGGATGAACCAATGACCTTCAAGACAGTGTTTGCTGATTGGCGGGACCGAACTGTCAAAGAGAGACAACTCATCAGAAGTTATAATGTGGCCAACATAGGTTTGTCCTCATCCAACATAAGTTTGTCCTCATCTAACATAAGTTTGTCCTCATCCAACATAAGTTTGTCCTCATCCAACATAGGTTTGTCCTCATCCAACATAAGTTTGTCCTCATCCAACATAAGTTTGTCCTCAGCCAACATAAGTTTGTTCTCATCCAACAAGTTTGTCCTCATCCAACATAAGTTTGTCCTCATCCAACATAGGTTTGTCCTCATCCAACATAAGTTTGTTCTCATCCAACATAAGTTTGTTCTCATCCAACATAAGTTTGTCCTCATCCAACATAAGTTGGTCCTCATCCAACATAAGTTTGTTCTCATCCAACAAAAGTTTGTCCTCATCCAACATAAGTTTGTCCTCATCCAACATAGGATTGTCCTCATCCAACATAAGTTTGTTGTCATCCAACATAAGTTTGTTCTCATCCAACATAAGTTTGTCCTCATCCAACATAAGTTTGTCCTCATCCAACATAAGTTTGTTCTCATCCAACATAAGTTTGTCCTCATCCAACATAGGTTTGTCCTCATACAACATAGGCTTGTCCTCATCCAACATAGGTTTGTCCTCATCCAACATAAGTTTGTCCTCATTCAACATAAGTTTGTCCTCATCCAACATAAGTTTGTTCTCATCCAACATAAGTTTGTCCTCATCCAACATAAGTTTGTCCTCATCCAACATAGGATTGTCCTCATCCAACATAAGTTTGTTCTCATCCAACATAAGTTTGTTCTCATCCAACATAAGTTTGTCCTCATCCAACATAAGTTTGTCCTCATCCAACATAAGTTTGTTCTCATCCAACATAAGTTTGTCCTCATCCAACATAGGTTTGTCCTCATACAACATAGGCTTGTCCTCATCCAACATAGGTTTGTCCTCATCCAACATAAGTTTGTCCTCATTCAACATAAGTTTGTCCTCATCCAACATAAGTTTGTCCTCATCCAACACAGCTTTGTCCTCATCCAACATAAGTTTGTCCTCATCCAACATAAGTTTGTTCTCATCCAACATAAGTTTGTCCTCATGCAACATGGGTTTGTCATCATCCAACATGGGTTTGTCTTCATCCAACATAGGCTTGTCCTCATCCAACATGGGTTTGTCCTCATCCAACATAAGTTTGTTCTCATCCAACATAAGTTTGTATCATCCAACATAGGTTTGTCCTCATCCAACATAAGTTTGTTCTCATCCAACATAAGTTTGTTCTCATCCAACATAAGTTTGTCCTCATCCAACATAAGTTTGTCCTCATCTAACATAAGTTTGTTCTTATCCAACATAAGTTGGTCCTCATCCAACATAGTTTTGTCCCCATACAACATAGGTTTGTCCTCATCCAACATAAGTTTGTCCTCATCCAACCTAAGTTTGTCCTCATCCAACATAAGTTTGTCCTCATCCAACATAGGATTGTCCTCATCCAACATAAGTTTGTCCTCATCCAACATAGGTTTGTCCTCATCCAACATAAGTTTGTTCTCATCCAACATAAGTTTGTCCTCATCCAACATAAGCTTGTCCTCATTCAACATAAGTTTGTCCTCATCCAACATAAGTTTGTCCTCATCCAACATAGGTTTGTCCTCATCTAACATAAGTTTGTCCTCATCCAACATAAGTTTTTTCTCATCCAACATAAGTTTGTCCTCATCCAACATAAGTTTGTCCTCATCCAACATGGGTTTTTCCTCATCCAACATGGGTTTGTCCTCATCCAACATAGGTTTGTCCTCATCCAGCATAAGTTTGTCCTCATCCAACATAAGTTTGTCCTCATCCAGCATAAGTTGGTCCTCATCCAACATAGGTTTGTTCTCATCCAACATAGGTTTGTCCTCATCCAACATAAGTTTGACCTCATCCAACATAAGTTTGTCACAAATCCCAGACTGGGAGATGTAATAATTATAACAGGACAACAATCACGAACGAACACGTATAACACTTAACAGAACAACCCATCAGACTCACACATTTATTAAACATAAAGATAAAGATAACAGTGCAATTACATACATTACATTACTCTAATCAACTGCCGTCCAACGGCCTTCTTTCCCTCAAGAACTCTTCCTCGGGTCCCCAACCCGGTAGTTACTTTTAAATACACTTCGGCTTCAGCCTCTCCACTCAATGTCTTAATAACCCCCTCCTAGGGCAATAACACCTGAGCATTCCAATAGCTCCTCAACATGGCAATAGCACGTTAATAGTTCAATTCACATTAATCTCACAATAGCACAGTCGTATATCACTATCACATGTAGTACATCTTAAGAGCACATTAACAATTCTATACACATCCCTGTCTGTGGCCAGACTGCCACGACTCATGCACCCCTCCTGTCCTGCTCGACAGCTTCACTCCACTGGCCTATGCGTAGCCTTCGGCCCTATGCTGGCCTATCCCCTGTGCTAGTTCGCTTATCGCGGGTGGCGTCTCTGCCCGACCCCGGCACCTATAAGAATAACATTACATCTGTAATACACCACACAATTACTATCCACTTCACCACTCATTACGAACCATGAAACGTACACGCAATAGTCCACCTTTCACTCACCACACATCTTACGGTAACACACCTCCACCGTATTACACAGTACTCACTCTCGCTACGAATCCATGAACCTAACTTACATCTATCGCTCATGGCGCACATTTCTATACACAGTAATCACTGACTTCCACATTCCTCACATATACTTATTTACATCATGGTCATATAATACATCAATCATCATAATTATCAATCATCGTTCAACCTACCAGTCATCACTGGAAAACACATCACAATGTCCCGACTGCTTTCATTCACGTCTGTCTCTTGGGACCTTCTAACTTGCAGTGATTTGACTATTCAGATTTTACCTCTACTACGCCTCAACTTCACTCACAACATGCACGCTTTAACGTTAACTAACAGAAGTCAATATAGGTGAGCAGCCTCACTATCCCGTGAGTCAATCCCTACACTTCCATGCCCCCGTAATCCTTGAATCCCGCTCACTCCACTCGTGACATCATCCCCCACCCCAAAAAAATTAATGCAATTAATTTCCAAATCGCATCAAGATAAATGTCAACGAGTGAGCGTGAGCGATATTTACGTACAAATGACCTACTCATGCCCCTAGGACATTTGATACCTAAATCAGAGGAAACCCTGGCGATCAATTTGCCCTGCACTATGCATATATGTATCACATCATCAATACCTAACTAAAACATAATACCTAATACAGAATCAAAATCACTCAACCTATCATCCATTCCTCATATAATATTTATAATGTCAGTATTTTAAGATCGAAGGAACGTTCACACAGATCACTGTCAATGTTCATATGTTTCTCAATTTCTGCTGATATACGTTTCCAATTGTGCACAATCTGCGACTCTTCGTTGTTCCGTCTGTCGAATGTTCCTGTCCTCCGCTGTGTAAGCCACTGAAATCTTCACCTAGGCTCGACTAAGGTAGTCGGCGATATGATTGCTGGTTCCTGGAATCGGTTGAATGACGAACGTATACGGCTGTAAAGCCAATGCCCATGTAGATAAGCGTGGGCTGGATGAACGATTCTTAGACAAAAACGTTAGTGGCTTGTGGTCTGTCTGGATGTAGAATTCTCGTCCCATCAGATAACGTCCTAATTTTTGGACGGACCACACAATGGCAAGACACTCCCTCTCTATTACAGAATACTTCCTTTCTCTCTGCAATAACTTTCGACTGACATAACATACAGGATGGAAACATTCGTTCTTCTCCTGTAGAAGACAAGCGCCGATACCAGAGTCCGACGCATCTGTTCTGAGGATAAATTTAGATCGAAAATCTGGCAATATCAGAATGGGTGACGATGATAATGCTGTCACCAATTTATCAAATGCTGTCTGACATTCAGACGTCCACTGGACCTTATCGGGTTGTCCCTTCTTAGTAAGGTCAGTAAGAGAAGATGACAAGGAGGAAAAATTTGGAATGAACTTTCTGTAATAATTTAAAATTCCCACTAAGCTTCTGACTTGTTTCTTTGTCTTAGGGAGTTGCAACCCTACTAATTTCTCAATTTTTGTTACTTCAGGTCTCTGAATACCTCTACCCACGATATGTCCTAAGAATACTATTTCTGGACATGCCAAATCCATCTTTGCGGGTTTAGCAGTTAACCCAAAATGACGCAATCGTTTAAAAATTACTGTTAGTGTCTGAATATGTTCAGACCATGACGACGTATGACACGCTATATCGTCAAAGAATGACACGACATTAGGTATGTCCTTTAATACCAGTCTCATTAATCTTGCAAACGTCGCTGGCGCGTTTACCAACCCAAATGGCATGACCTTAAATTGGAATAATCCAATGGGCGTTTGGAAAGCCGTGTATTGTTTCGACTCCTCAGAAAGAGGAATTTCCCAATAACCTTTCGTTAAATCTATCTTGGAAAACCACGTGGAACCAGCCAACGAAGCTATTAGTTCCTCTTGGAATGGTATAGGCTCCCTATCGCCTACCGTAATAGTATTCAATTTTCGAAAATCAATACAGAACCGCACCGACCCATCAAGTTTTTTTCACGAGGACGATGGGTGATGAATACGGCGATGTTGATGGTTCTATCACATCTAACTTCAACATTGACTCAACTTCTTTTATAACTCTATCTCTGGAAGAAAAAGGTAGCGGATAAGGTCTAAGAGATACTGGCTTATCCGAAGTCAACTTTATTTGGTGCTGGATCACCGTAGTGCGACCCGGCAAATCTGTAATAACATCTGGGAATGACGCTAACAGGGTCTGAAGTTCCCTACTCTGTGAACTCGTAAGGTCAGGGCTAATTTTTACGTCCCTGTAACCTTGTGTCGGAGTTAACTCCGGCAATTGAATTTGTACCTCTTCCTGTGCCTCGGTGTCGTTCACGTCACTGTCTGACTGGTCTACGACCCCCGTACAAGAAATAGAGAAGACACTCTCCTCTGGTTTCGTCTGAGCACACAGATACTCTGGTCTCTCATAAAATCTCTGCAGCATATTAACATGGAAAACCTTAACTGATCCATCAATCTGAATTGCATAATCTACCGTCGAAACGACTCGCTCAATAGTATACGGACCTTTCCATGTCATCAATAACTTATTATGATCCGTAGGCAATAACAATAGAACCTTGTCTCCTGGCTTAAAAATTCGCAGTTTGGATCCTCTATCTTTATAGTTTTTTGCTCTTTTTGAAGCGATATTAGAAGCCTCTTCCGCCATAGTGCGCGCTGAAGATAATCTCTCTCTTAAATCAACCAGGTACTGAAACACTGAAATTTGCTCATCGTCTCCTGATGATGGCGACGTCATCATGTCCCGAAGAACATCGGTTGGACCCCTAGGACTACCATACAACATCTCAAACGGAGAGAATCCTGTTGACTCCTGACGTACCTCCCTATACGCAAATAATACTGCAGGGATATATCTATCCCAATCTTTAGGGCGATCAGCAGCTACCTTACGCAGCATCGACTTTAGCGCCGAGTTCAATCTCTCGCACATGCCGTTAGCCTGCGGATGATATGGGGTGGTAGTGATGGGCTGTATGCTAAATAAGCGAAACAATTCCTTCATCATCTCCGAAGTAAATTGCGCGCCCCTATCAGACAAAATTTGTTCTGGTATTCCTACCCTAGCGAAAATTCCAAACAACGCTTCCGCGACTGCATCCGACGTAATGGTCCGAAGAGGAACCGCCTCTGGCCATCTCGTAGCATTACATATGACCGTTAAGAAAAATCGATTCCCCCTATCGGTAGCTGGGTGAATGGGCCCAACAAGGTCTATCGAAACCTTTTTAAACGGCTCCGAAACCGTGGGGATCTTTTGAAGAGGAGCCTGGGGTGTACGACCCTTATGCGTCGTCTTTTGGCACGCACTGCACGTCTTACAATACAATCGTACATCTCTGTGGACGGATGGCCAATAAAAATTCTTAAGAACCCTTTCTTTGGTTCTAGCTATCCCCAAATGACCCGCTAATGGGACATCGTGGGCCAAATGCAATACTGTTGCAATAAGCAACGCTGGCACAACGACCTGCTTTAAAACGGAAGCCACCGTGACATACTTTCGGAACAGAATGCCCGCCTGGATAACAAAGGAAGATGAACCGTTCTTATATTTCCTCGTTTTCTCTGTTCGCGCTTCCCCAAAACATGGACTCAATGATGGATCCTCCTTCTGTAATCTCGCTAAGCGCTCTGGTGTGATATCCAGGTTGACCGCTGGCGTTGCCAAAGGTCTAATTTTACTCCCATCACCTACCTGTCGACGTGTCTCGACTGCGGCACAAAAGTCAATACCTTTTGATTGTGACCATGCCTGCACATTCTCTTCTGAAGGGGAAACTACCCGAGACACATTACCAATGATGAGCTGGGCGCCTGGAAAAAAACCAACGACTGCTTCGACTTCCCCGCTAAGGAAAGGCGTATCAATCACTATCTTTGCCATGGGTAATTTCTCAATGGCCCCTGAAAATTGTATGCATGGGACAGTCTCACCTGTAAGCTGTGAATCATGAATGCAGTCCCTATGCATCCCCACAACGGTAGATCCTGTATCCCGCAAAACCGAGACCGGTTCGTCCCCAACAAACCCCGGGTAAACCCTAAGACCACCTCCTGTATGACATGAATTGATAACGGGAATCTTTCTCCCACAAGGTAAAACACCGGAAGATAATAACTTCTCACAACTGGGACACTTAGAATACTGTCCGCCTCCGTTGTCCGATGTAACACACGCGGCCGCATGATGAAATTTATTAGGGGAACATGGAGTGGAGCTACCGTGATTGCCATCCACGCTCGCCGCTATCCTACCTGCAGGGCAATTCACGCTGATGTGATCTGCTCTTCCGCAGTTCCAACACTTCGCGGCCCTACAATCCCGAGAAAAATGCCCTACGCGTCCGCAAGTCCAACACTCCGCTCCCTGTGCTCCGCCAGACCTGGGTCCCCGTGACCCATCTCGACCGGAACTAAAGTCCCTGTGCCGTGGATCATCGGCAAAGGTCACAAACCGCCCTCGGCCATTACCGCGACCTAGCCCTCCTGCTCGGTCAAACTTACCGGCTCTATATGCAGGTGATTGGTGATACCCCCTACGTGGGACCTGGGCTTGCCTATTAAAGGCACCACGCTGACGCGACCTGTCTCTATGTCCTGTCGGTGACCCCTCAACCACGGCGACGTAACCAGCATCCTGTACGTACGCCCTCGCGACTGGTTTGGACGGATGTGCCGTACGGTATGCTTCCGCCAACCTTGACGCCTCCTGCACCGTCGCGGGTTCGTTTTCTTTGAGAAAAGCCACTAAATCCTTATGGCACGACGCGTACAGCTGGTCACGGATCATTAGGTCCTTCAATTTAACAAAATCTGTGCCAACGTGCGACAAGTCCAGCCAGTTCGCGAAATACTCCGTCCATCTAGCGACGAAGGCAGCAAAGTCCTCCCTGGCATCCGCACGTGCTCGCCTAAACCTCTCCCGGAAATATTCCTCCGTACGCGCAAATCGGCGAAGCAACAAAGACTTCAGCTTATCGTAGTCATGCACGTCTTCGCGCTGTAACTCTTTAAAGTAAGTCAACGCTCGACCCTGCAATAAGGACGCCAGGTAGGTGGACCATAATTTCTTATTCTCCCCCCATTGCAGTTGTGCATTTAGCTCGAACCTGTAGAGAAAGGCGTCTATATCGTCCTTCTGGTCGTCGAACGTAGGCAGCTTAATCCGAACACCACTCTTATTTTGTCCCTGCCGCTCAACTGTTTCTGTTGGCGCATTCTTCTTGATTTCCAATTCGGCGATTCGTACTCGCGCTTCTATCTCCCGCACTTGAGCCTCTTTTTCTCGCTCTCTATCTTTAGCACGCTCATCGCGCAATTCCGCCTGCTGCTCTTTAATCCAGCTGCGCAGCTCCTCTCCCTCAAGGCCAAGTTCCGTACCTACTTTCATGAGCTCACGGAGATCCGCCATTTCACGGATTTATTATGATACAATTTGAAATACAATAACTGTCTATGTACTTACTATAAGCTTATTATAACCGACGTATCCCGAGACCTGAAATTATGCCACTACAACAACAAGCACTATTTCCAAATGCAATTCAGAAACACACCTAACTGAAAATTCTATAGCCTACTCTCTAACTAATTCTATGTTCATAAAATGTATAGCACTATTAAATAACAACAGAGACTAGAAAGGACAAGAATGAGGAAATTCAGTAGAAGGACCACAAGGACATCACGGACAACGAACCAGACTAAGACAAATGCTTCTAAAAGAAATATAATGGGAAAAAAATGCAACCTAACTACGCCGCTTACACTACAAGGTACGAACAAGAACAGAGTCTGAAAAAAAGAACGTATCTACAGATAGGTAAGAGAGGGGACAAGAGAATACGTCTTCCTTCAGAAACAGAGAAGATATCGACGCTACAACTAAACAATAACAAAGCCCTGAAGACTGTTCACCGTGATGAACGAAGTTCCAAGTTTATCACACCTTTTTAAAAGGATAAACTAAGTTCAACACAGCAAACGAAAACAGCAAAAACAGAGAAAAAGACAGATTAAAGGAACAGCCCCCAATCCAGGGCACAAAATTTCAGTTTTACTTAACTTTCAACTTTTTGAGTCTAACTCCTCCCCTTAATCGGAGCTCTGGCTGCTTGACTTCTCAGGCTGGCACACACACTCTCTCTGTGAAAATTCAATCACACATTAGTACATATTTATAGCCATACATGCATCAATACATATTCATAAATATACATAAATTATACCATCATGAAATTTCCATTCATTCCACGAACAAGGACAATGTCATGATTCGGATGTTGTTAAAACTCACGCAGAGAGTGAGTTGTTGTTGTTTTACCAGGGCCATGAGAAATTGGCTGGTGGCCTTGAACGGCCCTCGCGAATTATAGTTGGTGAGTAAATAAATGTAAAGTTAAACTGTTAGAGTCACGCTTGTCGGTTTTAATGTTCGTGATTAATAAGTAATGGAGTAGGGGTGAAACAAGGTGGGGATAGTTGACATTGTTAAGTATGACTAGACAAGTTTTTGCACGTTAACTGGCTGGTAGAATAGTGCAGACGTATTACTACAATTAAAATGGTGGGAGGTTTCGACCAATGAGATAGCTGAACTAATTGGGCCAGCGGACTAGCACTGCTGGGTAGCCAGATAGTATAAAACATCGTGTAACGTTCAGATTTGGTGAATACAGACGAGCAGAATACTTTTCTTGTGTGGTTGTGTCCGAGTGTGAGTTAGCTGCCTCTCGTGCAGTCGAATGCTCCCCAAGACCCTAACTCTGCTCTTGACAGACAACAGCACGAATTCCTAGCACAACAGAAAAATAACTAGATGTGACGAATACCCAATGTCAAAATGACCACAGGTAAACTAAACGGACGAGTGTCACAACGGACGAGCCCCCAGTGTAACAACGGACGAGCCCCCAGTGTCACAACGGACGAGCCCCCAGTGTAACAAATCCCAGACTGGGAGATGTAATAATTATAACAGGACAACAATCACGAGCGAACACGTATAATGCTTAACAGAACAACCCATCAGACTCACACATTTATTAAACATAAAGATAAAGATAACAGTGCAATTACATACATTACATTACTCTAATCAACTGCCGTCCAACGGCCTTCTTTCCCTCAAGCACTCTTCCTCGGGTCCCCAACCCGGTAGTTACTTTTAAATACACTTCGGCTTCAGCCTCTCCACTCAATGTCTTAATAACACATTCCTATGGCAATAACACCTGAGCATTCCAATAGCTCCTCAACATGGCAATAGCACGTTAATAGTTCAATTCACATTAATATCACAATAGCACATTCGTATATCACTATCACATGTAGTACATCTTAAGAGCACATTAACAATTATATACACATCCCTGTCTGTGGCCAGACTGCCACGACTCATGCACCCCTCCTGTCCTGCTCGACAGCTTCGTTCCACTGGCCTATGCGTAGCCTTCGGCCCTATGCTGGCCTATCCCCTGTGCTAGTTCGCTTACCGCGGGTGGCGTCTCTGCCCGACCCCGGCACCTATAAGAATAACATTACATCTGTAATACACCACACAATTACTATCCACTTCACCACTCATTACGAACCATGAAGCGTACACGCAATAGTCCACCTTTCACTCACCACACATCTTACGGTAACACACCTCCACCGTATTACACAGTACTCACTCTCGCTACGAATCCATGAACCTAACTTACATCTATCGCTCATGGCGCACATTTCTATACACAGTAATCACTGACTTCCACATTCCTCACATATACTTATTTACATCATGGTCATATAATACATCAATCATCATAATTATCAATCATCGTTCAACCTACCAGTCATCACTGGAAAACACATCACAATGTCCCGACTGCTTTCATTCACGTCTGTCTCTTGGGACCTTCTAACTTGCAGTGATTTGACTATTCAGATTTTACCTCTACTACGCCTCAACTTCACTCACAACATGCACGCTTTAACGTTAACTAACAGAAGTCAATATAGGTGAGCAGCCTCACTATCCCGTGAGTCAATCCCTACACTTCCATGCCCCCGTAATCCTTGAATCCCGCTCACTCCACTCGTGACACTCATCCAACATAAGTTTGTCCTCATCCAACATAGGTTTGTCCTCATCCAACATAAGTTTGTCCTCATCCAACATAACTTTGTTCTCATCCAACATAAGTTTGTCCTCATCCAACATAAGTTTGTCCTCATTCAACATAGCTTTGTCCTCATCGAACATGGGTTTGTCCTCATCCAACATAAGTTTGTCCTCATCCAACATAAGTTTGTCCTCATCCAACATGGGTTTGTTCTCATCCAACATAAGTTTGTCCTCATCCAACATGGGTTTGTTCTCATCCAACATAGGTTTGTTCTCATCCAACATAAGTTTGTCCTCATCCAACATGGGTTTGTTCTCATCCAACATAAGTTTGTCCTCATCCAACATGGGTTTGTTCTCATCCAACATAAGTTTGTCCTCATCCAACATAAGTTTGTTCTCATCCAACATGGGTTTGTCCTCATCCAACATAAGTTTGTCCTCATCCAACATAGGCTTTTCCTCATCCAACAGCCATCGTCGAACAGTTCTGCTATGCCACCTCGGCAGATGATATTTGGCCTTCTGTAACTACAGGGATGTATATCTGAAATTTTAAAAACATTTCCCTGCCGTTTTAGCTCTTTCAGAAATAGACATGGGTGGTGACATTCTGACATGACATACTCAGAGACAAATGTCTTTTTTTTTTTTAACAATTTTTCAGTTGGCAATATTGAATCCTATTTTTGATGCCGCCCTCCCCACCCATTCTACAGGAAATCTACATACTGACCATGTAAATTTGAAGTATAGCAATGAGATAACAGATTTGATTATTATTGTTATCTACTGAGGTACTGACATTTCTTGCTTCTGTCCGGCAGGTTAGAAATTTCTCAAACTTATAAAGATTTGCTTCTCAGTCAATGGTCTTCAATGCTCCTGTCTGTAATCTATTCTTGAAATGAAAAATACTCTCATTTCAGAAAATAGATTTAATCCCAGAAAGATATTTTCTTATAGTATGACATGGAGGACAGATGGATTGTGGATTTCAGAGACATTTTCATATTTCCCTAGGCCGAGCACTTTCCTCTAGGTCAGATCGCCGCACGGTGGCCAAACTGAGTGAGGTCTGGTCAGATGATCAATTCTTGACTGGAGACGGAACAACTGAGGTCAGTAGACACAATACATGGCTGACAGCTTAACCAGGGAGGGATGAAATACTTTACAGTTATATATTTATATCCCTCTGTTTGATCCCTTGATTGCTGGCCACAGGTCTGGTGTTTGTTTCACTGGCTGAGTAGAAATGGATGATTGGGTGGATGGATGGATGAGTGAGAAAATGGGTGGATGGATGAGAAAATGGGTGGATGGGTGAGAAAATGGGTGGATGGATGGATGGGTGACAAAATGGGTGGATGGGTGAGAAAATGGGTGGATGGATGGATGGGTGAGAAAATGGGTGGATGGATGGATGGGTGAGAAAATGGGTGGATGGGTGAGAAAATGGGTGGATTGGTGGATGGATGGATGAGAAAATCTGTAGATGGATGGGTGAGAAAATGGGTGGATTGGTTAATGGATATATGAGAAAATCTGTAGATGGGTGAGAAAATGGGTGGATGGATAGGTGAGAAAATGAGTGGATGGATGGATGGGTGAGAAAATGAGTGATGGGTGGGTGAGGAAATGGGTGGATGGATAGACGGGTGAGAAAATGGGTGGATGGGTGGATGGATGGGTGAGAAAATGAGTGGATGGGTGAGAAAATGAGTGGATGGGTGGATGGATGGGTGAGAAAATGAGTGGATAGATGGGTGAGAAAATGAGTGGATGGGTGGATGGATGGGCGAGAAAATGAGTGGATGAGTGAGAAAATGAGTGGATGGGTGAGAAAATGAGTGGATGAGTGAGAAAATGGGTGGATGGATAGGTGAGAAAATGAGTGGATGGGTGAGCAAATCTGTGGATGGGTGGATGGATGGGTGAGAAAATGGGTGGATGGGTGGATGGATAGGTGAGAAAATGAGTGGATGGGTGAGCAAATCTGTGGATGGGTGGATGGATGGGTGAGAAAATGGGTGGATGGCTGGGTGAGAAAATGGGTGTATGGATGGTTGGGTGGATGGATGGCTGAGGAAATGAGTGGGTGGATGGATGGATGGATGGATTAGAAAATGGGTGGATGGATGGATGGATGGCTAGAAAATGGATGGATGGATGGGTGAGAAAATGGATGGATGGATGGATGAGAAAATGAATGGGGTGTATAGATGGATGGATGTATGGGTGAGTGAGTGGAGGGGCGGATGGATGGATGGATGGATGATTTGGTGGGTGTGTGAGTGGACATTCATTGGCATCACAGGGCCAAAATGGCAGATGGCAAATAAGTAGATCAATATGTAATGTATTATTTAAGAACTGCCCAAAACTGATTGTTCTCACTGCTAGCCCATTCATTCTACACCTTGATGTTTTGATCCACTTGTGTCCATGTCCATTGCTGGAGAAACCAGACTGGAGAGACGACACGACTTGATCACAAAAATGTGTTGAAAAACAGTCTTAAAAAGTGTTGACTAAAGACGATTTCTTGTTCATGTGTTGTAGGTGTGGCAAGTCCAGGGGAATTCCCTAGTTGCTGTGTCGCCTGAGTTACACGGTGTCTTTCACAACTGGCACTGTTATGTCATCACGTATAGGGAGAAGGTCACAGGTCAGGGTCAGACAGTCATATATTACTGGTTGGTAAGTCATGTCGGGTTGTGGTGCAGTCAGCTGATTGGCTGGGCTGGATAGGTGGATAGATTGACGATTAAATAGATGGTCGGATGTGAATGTCATGTCTTGATGGATGAATGGATGGACAGATGAATCATCAGGAATCAACGTAATTAAGCATTATTTATGCCTGGGTTGTGGTAGCTTAAAGACTTGACATTTGGATGGCTTTTCAATGTTCCATGGTCTTGTCTTGTGTTAGGTCTAGATCTCTTAAATTGGAATTTAAGCATATTTTCTGACAAAAATTGTTCATTTCTATAGTCTGGAAATGATGGCAGATACGGTGGTCTAGAGGCAAGGTGCTCGCCTCTCATGCCGGAGGTACCGGGTTTGAATCCCGGGCGGTGCAGGCATATTGGAATGTTGGGATTTTTCTCATAGTTTCCTGTCCCCTATCCTATGGTAGGAAGGACTGAGCACCTAGTCTTCTTGGATAAGGACGAAAAACCCGGAGGGCCTGTGTGCACGTTACACATATTAAAGATCTTTGGCAGTTGGAAATCAAGGAGAGCAGGCTAAACAGGCCGCTGCCCAGATAAAGTTTAATAAAATTTATCCCTACCATTCCCCGCCCCTTCCCCCACGATAAAAAAACACCACCAATCGGCGCTGCACTGTGGCGACGATGTGTCTGCTCCAGTTGTAGCTGGGCTGCAGTGACACTAAGGCAAATTTCCCAACTGAGATTAAAGAAGTCTACAAAATACAAAATACAAAATACAAAAGTAATCAATCTGTGTCTACTGACAAACATAGAACATTTGTTATCTTGAGGCTCAGACATTCAGAGTTTGTTCAATTTTGAGATTCTGGCAACTTTGACCAATTTTGTACTGCCGCCCCTCATGTAGTCAGTTGTGTCCATTTTCACATCTCACAGGGTGGTAAAGCCATTGACCAGCAGCGGCAAGAAGCAACAAGCTTAGCCATGTCACTGGACGCAGCATTAGAACACAGGACAGCAGTGGTGAGCTGAAATTGGGGGTGGTGATCATTGCCGTATGTCTGAGACAGAATGAAGTATGAAGTGTTTCTGTGTCTGTCTGTTGGTGTCTGTGCTTGTATGACTGTTTGATAGTCTGTCTGATTGTCTGTCCATCTATATATCTATATGGTCTCTTTGGTCATTTTTTTCCACATGATCTCTCGTTTTCTGTTATTTTGGCTTTTCGTTAATTAGTGAATCTGTAAGCCTGTGTGTCTGTATGTCTGTATGTACATGTAAATGATTTACCAGGAACTCAACAACTGAGTGAAGAAAGTTTTGTCTGTCAGTGTAAGTGTATTGGTGTGGGTGTAAGTGTATTGGTGTCGGTGTAAGTGTATTAGTGTCAGTGTAAGTGTATTGGTGTCGGTGTAAGTGTATTGGTGTCAGTGTAAGTGTATTGGTGTCGGTGTAAGTGTATTGGTGTCAGTGTAAGTGTATTGGTGTGGGTGTAACTGTATTGGTGTCGGTGTAAGTGTATTAGTGTCAGTGTAAGTGTATTGGTGTCGTTGTAAGTGTATTGGTGTCGGTGTAAGTGTATTAGTGTCAGTGTAAGTGTATTGGTGTCGGTGTAAGTGTATTGGTGTCAGTGTAAGTGTATTGGTGTCAGTGTAAGTGTATTGGTGTGGGTGTAAGTGTATTGGTGTCGGTGTAAGTGTATTGGTGTGGGTGTAAGTGTATTGGTGTGGGTGTAAGTGTATTGGTGTGGGTGTAAGTGTATTAGTGTCAGTGTAAGTGTATTGGTGTCGGTGTAAGTGTATTGGTGTCAGTGTAAGTGTATTGGTGTGGGTGTAACTGTATTGGTGTCGGTGTAAGTGTATTAGTGTCAGTGTAAGTGTATTGGTGTCGTTGTAAGTGTATTGGTGTCGGTGTAAGTGTATTAGTGTCAGTGTAAGTGTATTGGCATCAGTGTAAGTGTATTGGTGTCAGTGTAAGTGTATTGGTGTCAGTGTAAGTGTATTGGTGTCAGTGTAAGTGTATTGGTGTTAGTGTAAGTGTATTGGCATCGGTGTAAGTGTATTGGCATCAATGTAAGTGTATTAGTGTCAGTGTAAGTGTATTGGTGTCAGTGTAAGTGTATTGATGTCAGTGTAAGTGTATTGGTGTCAGTGTAAGTATATTGGCATCGGTGTAAGTGTATTGGCATTGGTGTAAGTGTATTAGTATCAGTGTAAGTGTATTGGTGTCAGTGTAAGTGTATTGGTGTCAGTATAAGTGTATTGATGTCAGTGTAAATGTATTAGTGTCAGTGTAAGTGTATTAGTGTCAGTGTAAATGTATTAGTATTGGGCAGGACATGTTGTCAGAATGCCCGACTCCAGACTCCCTAAGCAAATCTTCTTCTCTGAGCTCTCCAATGGAACGAGGAATGTTGGGGCCCCAAAGAGACGGTACAAAGACACTCTCAAGCAATCACTGAAGGCCTTTGCCATTGATGTGAGTGAGTGGGAAAAGCTCTCGCTTGATCGTGCAGATTGGAGGGCGGCCCTTACCAGAGGCAGCAAAGCATGGGAAGCTGACAGAGTCCAGCAGGCTATCAAAAAAAGAGAACGGCGCAAGAAAAGGCCCAGTGGTACTGAACCAACGGAGCACTCTTGTCATTTATGCGGAAGGGTCTGCAGGGCAAAAATAGGACTTATCAGTCACATGAGAAGCCATAAGTCATGAAAGAACAGTCTTTCCATTCTGTCCTCTGTGTCCTTTAGTTCTCTTCATTGTCCATGTGTTGAAATTCTCAACAATTTCTGTTCTTTATTCCTCTGGTGTTGTTAAGGTCATCATCATACCTGATGGACGAACTATTATAAATGTATTAGTGTCAGTGTAAGTGTATTGGTGTCAGTGTAAGTGTATTGGTGTCATTGTAAGTGTATTGGTGTCAGTGTAAGTGTATTAATGTTAGTGTAAGTGTATTGATGTCAGTGTAAGTGTATTGTTGTCAGTGTAAGTGTATTGATGTCAGTGTAAGTGTATTGGTGTCAGTGTAAGTGTATTAGTGTCAGTGTAAGTGTATTGATGTCAGTGTAAGTGTATTGGTTTCAGTGTAAGTGTATTGTTGTCAGTGTAAGAGCATTGGTGTCAGTGTAAGTGTATTGATGTCAGTGTAAGTGTATTGGTTCAGTGTAAGTGTATTGGTTCAGTGTAAATCTATTCGTTGAATGAACGAAGGGAACAATTACTGAATCTGCTAATCACCAGAAAACAAATCTAAGGGGGGGGGGGGGGGAGAGTTCCAGTCTAAAACTGGTTTACCTGATGTTGCCAGTGTTAATCATCTAGCCGCACATTAACTATGAAAATGTCCCTCTAGAGGACTGACTCACTAGGGCCACTCTCCCTCTAGAGGACTGACTCACTAGGGCCACTCTCCCTCTAGAGGACTGACTCACTAGGGCCCCTCTCCCTCTAGAGGACTGACTCACTAGAGCCCCTCTCCCTCTAGAGGACTGACTCACTAGAGCCCCTCTCCCTCTAGAGGATTGACTCACTACAGCCCCTCTCCCTCTAGAGGACTGACTCACTAGGGCCCCTCTCCCTCTAGAGGACTGACTCACTAGAGCCCCTCTCCCTCTAGAGGACTGACTCACTAGGGCCCCTCTCCCTCTAGAGGACTGACTCACTAGAGCCCCTCTCCCTCTAGAGGACTGACTCACTAGAGCCCCCCCCCCCCTCTAGAGGACTGACTCACTAGAGCCCCTCTCCCTCTAGAGGACTGACTCACTAGAGCCCCTCCCCAGCCAGGGATGGTAAATAACCAGCAAATGATTAACCAGGTAGGGAAATCCTCCAGAACAAAGTATTGATCAAAGCAAAATGGGTAAGATAGAGGTGGTCGGGGATGGGAGTGTGTTGTGGGGGGTTGTCACTGACTTACTGTCAATTGGACCTAAGAGAGCTTTGATAAAGACGGCTGTCATGTGTTTCAGATGAGAGTCTTGGATGGCAAGGAACCCAAACATTTCCTCACAGCACTTCAACAGAGCATTATTGTGGTAAGATTGATGGATGGATGAACAAATGAATGGACGAATAAATGAATAGATGAATAAGCAGATGGCTGGGTGAACTGATGGGTCGATGAATGGACGGATGAAAGATTTTCAGATGCTAGGTGGATTGATGGATAGTTGAATGAGATGAAGAGATGGATGAAACATGGATGGGCAGATTAGTGATAAGTCGAATGCACTAAGATGAGAGGGCTGCATGTAACATCACAGCTATATCAAATTTACATCCATTTGCCACAAGAGAATGTATGTGTCAGTGTATCATGTCGTATGTTCATGTCAAAGGTTTCTGCCAGCAAGCTAAAGATGTTCCTTTCTCTGTTGTTTGCCAGTATGATGTTGACTTACACGATGAAGGGGAAAACAGCACCCACATCTTCTGCAGCAACTACAACAACAAGAATAAAATGTTTTGTGTACGAGAAATTCACATGCAAAGTATGCGAGTTTCACAAGTAAGTGTATGACCTCCCACCTTCTGTCCTTGTCTGGTCAGACAAACAGACAGACCGATTTATAAAGTGTTCGTGGTGCTATTTTTGCTCTTCTTGCTTCTTACTTTCAAATTTTGATCACTGTCAACTAATTGGTTTAATTACTCAGCCAAAATCAGGGAGCTCAGATCAGTTGACTGCAACTGCAACCTCAAGTATAATTAGAATTATTTAAAACTTTATTGTGATCTTGCACAATATTTCAGCCTACACTTTATCTTGAACTGCATTTTTAAAAACATTTTCATTGCCTTATGTAACATTTCTACTTTTCGAGCTGTCTTTTTTCAGCCTTGAACTTGTTTTGTTTTCTTCACAATAAGAGTGCAACATAGTTTTTCTTGTTGTAGATCTGCTGTATCAATCATGCAACGTGAAAGTCAGTGTGACACTGTGCTCATGGAATAACATAACACACAGACAAAAGAGAAATAGTGAGATGATGCCTTGTAAGATCTTGCAAACAAGGAAGTTTTCATTCATGCCATTATATTTTACAGTGTAGTAAACGAGAATAACACCCAGAAGAAATATGATGAGTTACTGACTTTAAACATGACATTGTAAACAGAACTTGGCATGATTTAACAGTGCCGTAATAACTGTGTTATTTCTGTACTACCCCAGGTTCATCCAGCGTCCAGTTCTCTCAACTCCAGCGCAGCATTTGTGGTCATCTCGCAAACATCAGCTTTTCTCTGGTATGGAAAGGTAAGCGGGGAAGGCAAAGTGCACAATATATTATCTCCCCTGTCTTAAAGTTAGACCAGAGCAGACTGAGCTGCGGCTTAGGCAAAGTTGTGGTAATCAAAATGACATCTCTGATAGTTGTAACATTATCATCGTGACCCATCCAGTTTTGATAAAGTTTCTGACATCAGCTGCATGAGTCTGGCAGCCTCTGGTGTACAGAAGAGACACATTTCATCAATGCCAGAGATAATGACTGATTGTTTAGGCCACGCAGGTTGAACTGCCATTGAAATTCAATTTATAAGAAAAGGTTGTATGTGCAGAGCTCTGTGGGTGTCAGCAGACAATGGAAAATATTACCAAAAGATCGGGACAACTTTTTAAAGAATCTGACAACCCAGTGGGATCCAGCATTATAGAGTGAGGATTGTTTAGAGTTTATTGTATAGAATTGCTGCTACCTGTACACTTACATAATGTTGATATTGTACTTTACCAGTGACTGTCCAGCAGAACCCAGCTGTACGCAGTAAGGGTTTGTGTGCTTTTTATTTGCCAAAGCTCCTCAACTCCCATTACACCTAACTCTGCTGTGACTCTCAACTTAACGGTTTTCATGTAATGTTTACAAGATGTACACATATATTTGCTGTTTGCATTCCTTTAAAGTGTTCCCAAGTACCTCGAATGATTTTTCTATAGAACTGGAGATTTTTTATACATGTGGATAAAATCAAAATGATACCCTCTTGGTTTCCACAGCATGCTACAGCCTACGAAAGAGAATACTCTAAGAATATGTTGGCCTATTTCTGCCCTCACAGGTACTGTGACCTTGACATTGGATCTATTCTTCCTTTTCTTGTTGATAGGCTGATCTGTGAGCTCATTCCGCCATTTGCAAATGTGTCGAATTTTAGAGATTATTGTGAACAGATGAGAGCGGAAGTTAAAACTATGACAGCTAATTGAACCAGATCCTTTCATTTCTTGTATATTTGCTCTACCACCTGCGCTGTTCGGCAACCGGCAGGACACATCAGCAGAATTAAATCAACCAAAAGTGTCACAGATTTCTTTTTGGTCAGCGACATGTTAATAAGCAAGATCCTTGGTCACTGTGTGTGTGTGTCTTACTGGGAACGTCCTCTACAGCAAATTTACAAAATTATTTGTTTATCTCTATCTGTTTATCTGGTTGTCTGTCTGTCTATCTATCTGTCTGCCCATCTACACATTTGTCGGTTTGTGCATCTGTTGTTGCCATATCATCCAGTCAGTGGTCATTGGTGTGGTCACAGAGTGTTGTCCACCACAGCCAGACATCCCAGCAAGAAGATAACTTAGCTCAGTGTCCATCTCTCTCTTTCTGACATTGTCCATCAGATGCCACCAGTATGAAATTGTCAATGAGAGACGGGAACCTGCCACATTCTGGGCTGTAGTGGAGAAAGATGGAGAATATCCCAGGCAATTCTCAAAACAGGTGTGTATGTATGTATGCTTCAGTATGTGTTTGTATGGATGTGTGCTTCAGTATGTGTTTGCGTGTATTCGCTTTGGTGACACGGTGGCCTAGAGACAAGGTGCTGGTCTCTCATGCTGATGAATCTGGGTTCAAATCCCAGTCGGTGCATGCATGTTGAAATTTTGGGATTTTTCTCATATCTTCCTGTCCCTGATCCTATGGGAGGTAGGATCGAGCACCTAGTCTTCTCGGATAAGGACAAAAATCTCGGAGGGCCCATGTGTACATTACGCATGTCAAAGATACCTTGGCAGTTGGAAATCGAAAAGAGCAGGCCAAACAGGCCGCTGCCCAGGCAAAATGAAAGAAAAGTCATCCCTAAATACATTGCATACATTTTAAATGTTTTGCCATATCTAAATTCTCTAAAACTCTTAGAGGGAACCTGTTGGTTCATTTCCACACACACACACACACACACACTAAAACTTGCCTGTCGTTAGCTCAACATTTTTGTGATTATTTTTAAGGAGGTGAACAAAATTGTTTTTATCTAATTCAAGTACGGTAGTAAAAAAAAATTACATTATGTCAGATGTATTTGAAATTTTAAATTTCTTGTCACATGCGACACACAGCATCAAATTCCACTAAACTCCGACTTTATAGGGATGAGCAGCTCAAAACAAATCACGGCTGCCCAAAATCTTCCTGGACAAAATCTGAGGACTCAAATAGTTCAAACATTTCATGGCAAGAAGGAAAAATCTCCGAGTTATAGAAAATTTCACAGGGATGTTAGAATTAAAATCCTGCTTGGGAGTGTCCTAAAGTCTAAAGTTGATGTTTTGACGACTCAAATTCTGCCATAGACAATTTAAAAGTTCAATTATTTTAAAGGTATCTCGTCCCAGTTAGCTACAGAAAACTTCTGAACTTGTTGAGTTTTCATTTCCAATAACAAAACAACTTGAGACTTATTTCTACAAAACTTGAAAATATTCATTACAATGAAAACTCAATGGATGAATTTCAGTGGTAACTCACATTGTCTGGGGTAGTTCTAGCTAGATCTACTGTCCAATTCTAAAGATTAGGACTTGCGTTATAATAATCATGTAAGCATCCAATGTCTGGGCAGAGTCATAGGCTGACAAAAGATTCTTGGTTAATTGAATGCACATTTAGACTTGTTTTTTTTCCTGACTGTAACAGAATGAAATTATGCCATATACTTGGTTTTCTCACAGTTTCCTTAGTAATTATTTCGAATGTTTTATTTCTCAGATTTTGGAGCGTCGTTTGCCAAATTTGTCCCTGTGTTCACAGAAATCTGGCAAGTGGACATTAACAGATATACCAGACTTTTCCCAGGAGGTAGAATGACCATGTTCTCTCTCTAAGAGGGACACTCTCTAGCTATCTCTCTCTCTCTCTCTCTGTCTCTTTCTTTTCTTCTCTCTCTCTCTCTCTTTCCTCCTATCTCTTTGTAGCATCTGCGGGCTACCCCTTGCCCTCCCCCGGTTTTGTTGTTGTGCTGGTGGCTGAGCCTGTGTCCACTACTTTTTTCATTTTATTGTTGTACCGCCAGAGTGTACTGTACTCCGTGACCTGACCTTCTTTTCTAGTGAGTAGTTTTTTCCTCGCTCGCTTGTTGTCAGGTGTTTTGACTCGTTCAGTAAATATTAGTATGTTCCCGAATATTCGATAACGTTATGGACACGAATGTTTACGCCAGATTTGGCCTTGGGTGATGTAACCTGATGACGTATTGATGCGTGATTGGTTAGTTTGTGCGAGGGCAAAGGTAACGTTTATTTCGGGAACTTTCTGTAGGAATGTTTATATATATAGACCTGTGTGAGTGGTTGGTGGGGTGAGTAAGTGAGTTTCCTTTTGTGTGGCGTAGATATTTAGTTTCGCTGGCGTCTTCCTAGTAATTTATTGTTCACTATACAGTTATTAAACTTTAGTATTATTTAATCTATCGTCGGATCTCGTGTTTATTTATTTTACAGCTGTAATAGTTTCGTTTTCTAAAGGGTTGTAGTTAGATCAACTAACTCCCCCCTACTATAACGTGCTAGAACAACCTCAGCTGTTACATATTGGGGGCTCGTCCGGGATCCGACCATATTCGAGCGGACCAGATCAAAATTACTAGATTTATTTACATAGTTTATTGTAGAATATCATCGACAAGCTATCTACAACATGTCGGAGGTTATTGGAAGGCTTAGCCAGGAAGCGGACGCTATGGAGCTCACTGGGCAGGAGAGACGGGACTACCTCCGTGAAGGCCTAGAAAGAGAAAGACAGCTGGAGGCTCAACGACAGGAGAAGGAGGCTGAACGACAGGCTCAGCTGGAAAGAGAAAAGATGAAGCACGAGCTGGAGATGGAGAGGATCCGCCATCAGGGTGGAGGCGAGTCGACGCAGGGGACCAGCGACCACGCCAGTTCTAAGAGACCCAAACTACCTGCATTTCAGGACAAGAAAGACGATCTGGATAGCTGGTTGCTGCGGTTTGAGAGGTTTGCTGAGACAGCTGAATGGCCCAGATCCACCTGGACGACATCACTGTCTGCCCTGCTGACTGGGAGAGCTTTGGAGTGCTTCTGCAGACTACCGATCGACGAAGCCAAGGACTACGACAAGGTCAAGGAAGCGTTGCAGAAGAGGTACAACCTGTCAGAGGACGGATACAGACTCATGTTCAGACAAGGTAAGCCTGAAGATGGAGAAGATGTTGGAATGTTTTTGACCAGGATCAAGACCTATCTAGAGAGGTGGATAAAGCTGTCGAAGACGGAGGAGACCTACGAAGGAGTGAGAGATCTGTTCGTCAGAGAGCAATTCATGGATGCCTGCCCACCAGACCTTGCAACCCATGTGAGGGAGAGGAAACCGAAGACGCTACAGGACATCGCAGATTCAGCGGAGGCGTACCTGGTAGCGAGGAACCGGACGCTCAGCGGGAGCGCCAGACTGCAGAGCCGGCCAGTGCGACAGAGGCCCAACGGAGACAGAAGCCCACAGGTCTGCCATAGGTGCCAGAGGCCGGGACACAAGGCGACGGAGTGTCGTGCAAAGTTAAACGACAAAGGTGAGTTGAAATGTTACCTTTGTGGAAAGCCAGGCCACGTTCGGAGGATGTGTCCAGCCCAGAAGGATATGGGACGAGGCAAGCCGAACAAGGCGGCGGCGGCCGTAGTTATAGCGGCAGACGAGTCGTCAAGACAAGATGCGACGACGGCTGACACCAGCATCAACGTTCAAGCGGTAATGAAGGACGGGAAGCTACAGTTAGCGGTGCCTGTTACTTGCGGAGGATGCAGTGACGGAAGGACCGTGGAGAAACTGAAGTTACCAGTGATGAAGGGCTTGATTGGAAATCGAGCGGTAGATGTCCTAAGAGATACCGGCTGTGAAGGTGTAGTGGTGCGGCGAGCACTGGTGGACGACGGACAGCTCACCGGTGGGAAGAAACTTATCGCGAGGATCGATAACTCCTTGCTAGCGGCGGAGGAAGCCGTTATCGACGTGAAGACGCCTTACCTGACGGGCAAAGTGACGGCGCTGTGTCTCCCGGAGACCATCTGCGACCTAGTAGTCGGGAACGTGGACGGAGCGAAGGATCCGTACGACCCTGATACTGAGGTGATGGTAGGAGCGGTGACCACGAGGGCCCAGGAGAAG
Source organism: Onchidella celtica (assembly GCA_963931925.1). Lineage (NCBI taxonomy): Eukaryota > Metazoa > Mollusca > Gastropoda > Systellommatophora > Onchidiidae > Onchidella > Onchidella celtica. The sequence continues at coordinate 117,544,797 of OZ007567.1, forward strand.
AGGAAGGACCAGTCTACGTCGCTGAAGGTGCCGAGGGCAGAAAGGCACGCGGGAGTGGATAGAGAGGAACTTATCCGACTCCAAGAAGAAGACGAAGTCATTAGGAAGTTAGAGCAGAAGAAGATTCTAACTAATAGAGGCAATAAATCTGTTCATTTTGAGAAACATGGAGGAGTACTGTACCGGATCTACAAGGACCTGAGACAGGCGACGGTTATAAGGCAAGTGGTACTACCCGAGAAACTGAGGGAGTATGTACTGAGTGTAGCCCACGACTCGATCGTCGGAGGACACCTCGGCGTGAAGAAAACCAAAGACAGAGTTATGAGCAATTTTTATTGGCCTGGAATTGAAGGTGACGTCGCGAGATACTGCCGCTCATGCGACATATGCCAGAGGACAGTGAACAAAGGAGCGACCCCAAAGGTGCACCTGCAGAGTATGCCGGTAGTGGACGTACCATTTAGGCGAGTGGCCCTGGACTTAGTAGGACCTATCGACCCCCCAAGTGAAGGTGGACATCGGTATATCCTGGTGTATATAGACTACGCTACTCGTTACCCCGAAGCCACACCCTTGAAGAAGATCGACGCAGAAACGGTAGCAGAAGCCTTAGTGAACATCTACAGCCGTTTGGGTGTGCCCGAAGAGATCTTGTCGGACCAAGGGACCCAGTTTATGTCAGATGTCATGAAGGAAACGAATAGACTACTGGGAATTCGACAGTCGACCACTACAGTCTACCACCCTATGTGCAACGGGTTGGTGGAGCGATTTAGCGGCACACTGAAGAAGACCTTAAGGCGACTGTGCGCAGAGCAACCCAAGCAGTGGCACAGATACATCAACCCGCTGCTCTTCGCATATCGTGAAGTTCCCCAAGAGTCGACCAAGTTTGCCCCATTCGAGTTGCTGTATGGGAGAACTGTGAGAGGACCAATGTACATCTTACGACAACTATGGACCAAGGATGTAGAGGAGCCGGAAACGAAGACCAGTTACCAGTACGTCATGGAACTACGTGAGAGGCTGGAGGACACATGGAAGTTAGCGACGGAAGAACTCTCCAAGGCTCAAGGTAGACAGAAGACCTACTACGACCGGAAAGCGCGAGAGAGGAAGTTCCGCCCCGGAGATGAAGTGTTGGTGCTACTGCCGACGAACACTAACCAGCTCCTAGTCCAATGGAAGGGACCATACAAGGTAGTCTCAGTTGTCGGTGTTAACGACTATAGAGTCAAGATGGGTGCAAAAGAAAAGACCTTGCACGCCAACCTCCTCAAGAGATACATTCCAAGGACGTCAAAAGCAGCAGCAGTGGCAATGGAACCGAGACCTATTGTGACCGAGATGTGTGGGATGGACAACAGTAGGAGAGATACCACGCCTGAACATGTCAACGCCATAAAGGACGGCGGCGGTGATAGTGCTGAGACTGTACTGGCAGAGGACGACATGATGGACAAGAGTCAACCCGTGGAGTCAGCTGGCATGACAATCATCGAGGACTGCGACCTGGAAGGCGACAACGGTGGAACGACGGAGGACCTTGCCGACCTAGGAAGCTGGGACCAGAAGGAAAGCTACAGAGATGTCCAGTATGGAACGCAACTGACATCGGAACAACGTCAAGAACTCTGCGATGTGGTGAAGAATTACCAGCACGTCTTCACCAATCTCCCTGGATGCTGTCAGTTGGGTGAACATCGCATCGACCTGACGACAGAAGTACCAGTTCGTCAACGACCATACCCGGTGCCCTACGCTATGCGCGACTCATTGAAGGAGGAGCTTAGCACCATGGAACGGCTGGGCATCATTCGAAGGAGCTCATCAGCTTATGCTTCACCTATTGTTGTCGTCAAGAAGAAGGACGGATCCAACCGAGTCTGCATCGACTACAGGAGGTTAAACAAGATCACAGTATTCGACCCTCATCCGGCAGCAGCGCCATTAGAAGTGTTTCAGAGTCTCTCGAGAGGAAAATTATTCTCTCGGATTGACCTGAGCAAGGGATACTGGCAAGTGAAAGTTCGAGAGCAAGACATTCCCAAGACGGCGTTCGTCACCATGGGCGAGCACTATGAATTCATTCGGATGCCTTTTGGGATGATGAACTCAGGAGCCACGCTGAACAGGATCGTAAAGCCATTGATCCGTGGAATGAACAATGTGACAGCATATGTGGACGACCTGCTGATTCATACAGAGACATTCGACGAGCATGTGAAGACTCTCAAGGGCTTACTGCAGAGGATGGACCAAGCTGGATTAACTGCAAGACCATCGAAGTGTCTGATTGGAACGTCTGAAGTAGACTTTGTTGGACACTTAGTGGGAGAAGGTATGATTGGCCTGTTAGAAGAGAATGTATGTAAGGTACGAGACGCACCCAGACCCACCACTAAGAAGGAAGTGAAAGCATTCTTAGGATTAGTGGGATATTACCATGAATTTATTCCTAACTTTTCAGCGATTGCATCACCATTGTCTGATTTACTTAGAAAGGGTCAGCCCAATATAGTTCAGTGTGATGAAACGCAGGAGAAAGCGTACACCTCTTTGAAGAATGTCATTATCTCCAAACCCGTGTTATGTTTGCCAGATTTTTCCAAAGAGTTTGTCTTAGCAACTGATGCATCAGATCGCGGATTAGGCGCTAGTCTTATGCAGGAACACGAGGGAAAGTTGTACCCTGTGGCATATGCTAGTCGTAAGCTATTGCCTCGTGAGACAAAATATTCGGTCTCAGAGCGCGAATGTTTAGCTATTGTTTGGGCTGTAAAAAAGTTTACTTTGTAGTTGTATGGAAAGGAGTTTGTGCTCCAAACTGACCATCGGTCATTAGAGTTTTTGAACTCTGCCAAGTTTGACAGTCTAAAGTTATTACGATGGAGTTTATTTTTACAGTCTTATCGATTCAGGATTCACTACGTAAAAGGCAGAGAAAATGTCTGTGCCGATTTCCTGAGCAGGGTATTTTAAAGTAGTACACTATCAGTGAAATGCATTGTAACCCATACTTTTGCCTACTAGATGAATTTCTAGGACGGCAGTATTGTACTGTAATTGGGGACGTAGTTCATCTGTGACTGAATATTGAATTGATGGCTGATAGAGAGTCATGATGTGTTAGTCACATTTTGATTTTATGCTATGTCATATTTGTTACCAATGGAACTTGGTGTAATTTTTGGAAAATGTAACCCAAATGGGGACTGCGAGCAAGCAGTGTTTGTGTTATATTGCAATGTTGTAACTTGTTTTGACCTAATATGATGAAAAAAGACCCTAACCAGTGGTCGGTATGTATTGGTATTTTTGCCATTGTACGTATGAGTTATACATTTTGGAGATAACCATGTTATGTACAACAAGTTATATGCTATGATTCGTGCACGAAGCATTGTGTAAACGATGGGCCATCGTTTCACCATATATGATTTGTAATAATATCATTGACCATTGTTTCACCACAGTGGTGGCGTTGTGTTATTTTGACTAGTAGGCCTACTGTCTACTATTGGGAAGGCACTGAAATTGTTAATAATTGTAATAGAATTAGCAACTACCTTTGTGAGATTGGGAGTGCTATAAGATTGTTATTTCAAGATATTGCAGACGCTGTATAATGTTTTTGGAGTTGAAAGATATTCAACTTAAATTGGGGAGTTGTGTAGCATCTGCGGGCTACCCCTTGCCCTCCCCCGGTTTTGTTGTTGTGCTGGTGGCTGAGCCTGTGTCCACTACTTTTTTCATTTTATTGTTGTACCGCCAGAGTGTACTGTACTCCGTGACCTGACCTTCTTTTCTAGTGAGTAGTTTTTTCCTCGCTCGCTTGTTGTCAGGTGTTTTGACTCGTTCAGTAAATATTAGTATGTTCCCGAATATTCGATAACGTTATGGACACGAATGTTTACGCCAGATTTGGCCTTGGGTGATGTAACCTGATGACGTATTGATGCGTGATTGGTTAGTTTGTGCGAGGGCAAAGGTAACGTTTATTTCGGGAACTTTCTGTAGGAATGTTTATATATATAGACCTGTGTGAGTGGTTGGTGGGGTGAGTAAGTGAGTTTCCTTTTGTGTGGCGTAGATATTTAGTTTCGCTGGCGTCTTCCTAGTAATTTATTGTTCACTATACAGTTATTAAACTTTAGTATTATTTAATCTATCGTCGGATCTCGTGTTTATTTATTTTACAGCTGTAATAGTTTCGTTTTCTAAAGGGTTGTAGTTAGATCAACTAACTCCCCCCTACTATAACGTGCTAGAACAACCTCAGCTGTTACACTCTTTCTATCTCTTTTGTTCTCACTCTCACTTTCTTTATCTCACTCTCTTTTCTCCTTCTCTCTCTCTTTCTTTTTTCCTTCTTATTCATTCGTCCATCATAGTTCCCTGTAAAAAGTAGCTCTGCCTATTGTTTGTTTTTAACACGCCTGAATAGGTGATAATGATACTGAGATCTCCATGATAAGTTGAAGACAGGTACAAGTTTACTAGAAGAAAGTACGATGAATTGTTTTCTTGTTACAACTAAATTCTGAGTTCTGCTATGAGATTATCATTGATGTTAAATTTTTATATTTCCCAGGACTTAAGTGACTCTGATCTGCTAATCCTGGACACACATGACCAGGTACTTCATTTGTGAATGACAAAATTCTAGACTAAAATCTTGTTTGTAGTTGTCATGAATTCTTCAGATGAAAGTGTTTAGTTTTTGTCTTTCAAGCGCATTTCTTTTTCAGTGAGTGTTGAATGTCAGTAAACATTCTACAGTTGGCAGACATGCCCCTTCAGAATTTTATGTACAAACGTCCAATATGCGGAATGGGATTACAGTACTTTACAGAATCCACTGTCATGGAAGTTATGCCTTTAACTTAATGGAACACTGACATCTGATGTCAGCATGACATAGGTCTTCTCTGTCACAAATCCCAGACTGGGAGATGTAATAGTTTATGACAGGACGACAATCACGAACAAACAAGTTAACACTTAACAAAACAACCCATCAGACTCACACATTTATTAAACATAATTATACATATAATAGCGCAATTACATACATTATATTATTGAAATGACTGCCGTACAACGGCCTTATTCTCACACACACTCTCCCTCGGATCCACAATCCGGTAGTTACTCCTAAAGGCACTTCGGCCTCAGCCTCTCCCCTCAGGGTCTTAATAGCACGTTAATAATTTACTGGCACCGCAGTCTCTCAATATCACCTTCCTATTGTCATACACCTTAGCATTCCCCTCGCACCTCAGCAGGGCAATAACACATTATTATTTCCATAGCCATCAACATGGCAACAACATAGTATCAGTTCACTAGCCTATCAACATGGCAACAATATAGTATCTCATTCACTCTCATATCTACGTCCCTGTCCGTGGCCTGACTGCCACGACTTATGTGCCTCTACTGTCCTACACTGACAGCCTCACTTCTGGCCTATGTGTGGCCTCCGGCCCTATGCTGGCCTATCCCCTGTGCTCATCGAGGTGGCTCTGCGGCCCGTCCCCGACACCTACAAGAATAACATTACATTGGTATAATACCCTACCATTTCTATTCACTCCACCTCTCCTTACAACCCATGAAACGTACACACACTAGTTCACCTTTCACTCACCACACATCTTACGGTAACACACTTCCATCGGAGTACACACTACTCACTCGCGCTACAAATCCATGAACTCACTTTCATCTATCGCTCGTGGCGCACATTGCTATATCCAATATCAAGGACTTCCACATTCCTCACATATACTTATTTACATCATGGTAATAGACGAATATAATATAATACATCAATCATAATAATCAATCAACATTCTACATACCAGTCATAACTGGAAAGACTCTCACTAGTCTTCTCGACTGCTTCCCTTTATGTCCGCCCGATGGGCTTTTATTCACAGGTCCGATCCCTAGGACCTTCTAACTTGCAGTGATAGTAATCCAGCGCTTTCGCCTCATTCAGACTCCCTCCCACTACTCACAACAGCACGCTTAACTTGCTGTCTACTGTGAGTCATTCTTACTCTACACCCGCTCTGTAGCAATCCCCTTAATTGCACTCACTCCACTCGTGACATCATCCCCCACCCCAAAAAAATTAATGCAATTAATTTCAAATCGCATCAAGATGACTGTCAACGAGTGAGCGTGAGCAATACCTACACTAGAAAATGACCTAGCAGTTCCCCTAGTATATAGAATACCGAAATCAGGGGAAAATATGGGGATCAATATGGCCTGCAATATGCATATATGTGTCACATCATGAATAGCTAACTAAACACAATATCTAATACAGAATCAAAAACCACTCAACCTATCAACCATTCTTCATATCATATTTATAATGTCAATATTTTAAAGTCGACTCATTCACACAGATCCTGTCAATGTTCCTGTCCTCTGATGTATAAGCTCCTGAAATCTTCCCCTAGGCTCGACTAAGGTAGTCGGCGATATGATTGCTGGTTCCTGGAATTGGTTGAATAACGAAGGTATACGGCTGCAAAGCCAATGCCCATCTAGACAAGCGTGGGCTGGACGAACGATTCTTCGACAAAAATGTCAGTGGCTTGTGGTCTGTCTGGATACAAAATTCTCGTCCCATGAGATAACGTCCTAGTTTCTGGACGGACCAGACAATGGCAAGACACTCACGCTCTATCACAGAATACTTTCTTTCTCTCTGCAATAACTTCCTACTGACATAACATACAGGATGGAGACATTCGTTCTTCTCCTGTAGAAGACAAGCGCCGACACCAGAGTCCGACGCATCCGTTCTGAGGATAAAATTAGATCGAAAATCGGGTAATATCAGAATGGGTGACGATGATAATGCTGTCACCAAATTATCAAATGATGTCTGACATTCAGACGTCCACTGGACCTTATCGGGTTGTCCCTTCTTAGTAAGGTCAGTAAGAGAAGATGACAAGGAGGAAAAATTTGGAATGAACTTTCTGTAATAATTTAAAATTCCCACTAAGCTTCTGACTTGTTTCTTTGTTTTAGGGATTTGCAACCCTACTAACTTGTCAATTTTTGTTACTTCAGGTCTCTGAACACCTCTACCCACGATATGTCCTAAGAATATTATCTCTGGACATGCCAAATCCATCTTTGCGGGTTTAGCCGTTAACCCAAAATGACGTAATCGTTGAAAAATTACTGTTAGTGTCTGAATATGCTCAGACCATGTCGACGTATGGCATGCTATATCATCAAAGAATGACACGACATTAGGTATGTCCTTCAACACCAATCTCATTAATCGTGCAAACGTCGCTGGCGCGTTTACCAACCCAAATGGCATGACCTTAAATTGGAATAATCCAATGGGCGTTTGGAACGCCATGTATTGTTTAGACTCCTCAGTAAGCGGGATTTCCCAATACCCTTTCGTCAAATCTATCTTGGAAAACCACGTGGACCCGGCCAATGAAGCTATTAATTCCTCCTGGAACGGAATAGGCTCCCTATCGCCTACCGTAATAGTGTTCAATCTTCGAAAATCAATACAGAACCGCACCGATCCATCAAGTTTTTTCACGGGGACGATGGGTGATGAATACGGCGATGTTGATGGTTCTATCACATCTAACTTCAACATTGACTCAACTTCCTTTATGACTCTTTCTCTCGAAGAAAAAGGCAACGGATACGGTTTAAGAAATACTGGCTTATCCGAAGTCAACTTTATTTGGTGCTGGATCGCCGTAGTGCGACCCGGCAAATCCGTAACAACATCCGGGAATGACGCTAACAGGGTCTCAAGTTCCCTACTCCTTGAACTCGTAAGGTCAGGGTTAATGTTTACGTCCCTGTAACCTTGTGTCGCAGTTAACTCCGGCAATTGAATTTGTAACTCTTCCTGCGCCTCGGTGTCGCTTACGTCACAGTCCAACTGGTCTACGACCCCCGTACAAGCAGTAGAGAAGACAGTCTCCTCTGGTCTTGTCTGTGCACACAGATACTGTGGTCTCTCATAAAATCTCTGTAGCATATTAACATGGAAAACCTTACTCGTTCCATCAATGTGGATAGCGTAATCTATTTTTGAAACAACTCGCTCAATAACATAAGGACCTTTCCATGTCATCAATAACTTATTATGGTCCGTAGGTAACAACAATAGGACCTTGTCTCCTGGCTTAAAAATTCTCAGTTTGGAACCTCTATCTTTATAGTCTTTTGCTCTTTTCGAAGCGATACCAGAAGCTTCTTGTGCTATAGTGCGCGCTGAAGATAGTCTTTCTCTTAAATCAACAAGGTACTGAAACACCGAAATCTGCTCATCGTCTCCCGATGATGGCGACGTCATCATGTCCCGAAGAACATCAGTTGGGCCCCTAGGACTACGACCGTACATCATTTCGAACGGCGAGAATCCCGTTGACTCCTGCCGTACCTCTCTGTACGCGAATAACACTGCAGGGATATATCTATCCCAATCTTTAGGGCGATCAGCAGCTACCTTACGCAGCATCGACTTTAACGTCGAGTTCAATCTCTCGCACATGCCATTAGCCTGCGGATGGTAAGGGGTGGTAGTGATGGGTTGTATACTGAATAAGCGGAACAATTCCTTCATCATCTGCGACGTAAATTGCGCGCCCCTATCAGACAGAATTTGCTCTGGTATTCCTACCCTAGCGAAAATTGCAAACAACGCTTCCGCGACTGCCTCAGACGTTATGGTCCGCAGAGGAACCGCCTCTGGCCATCTCGTAGCATTACATATGACCGTTAAGAAAAATCGATTCCCCCTATCGGTCGCTGGGTGAATGGGGCCAACAAGGTCTATCGAGACCTTTTTAAACGGTTCCGAGACCGTGGGGATCTTCTGAAGAGGGGCCTGGGGTGTACGACCCTTATGCGTCGTCTTTTGGCACGCACTGCACGTCTTACAATAGACCTGCACATCTCTGTGGATCGATGGCCAGTAAAAATTTTTAAGAACCCTTTCTTTGGTTCTAGCTATCCCCATATGACCCGCTAATGGGACATCATGTGCCAAATGCAATACTGTTGCGATCAGCAACGCTGGCACAACGACCTGCTTTAAAATGGAGGACACCGTTACATACTTACGGAACAGAATGCCCGCCTGAACAAAAAAAGAAGATGACCCGTTCTTATATCTCCTCGTTTTCTCGGTTCGCGCTTCCCCAAAACATGGGTTTAATGATGGGTCCTCCCTTTGTAATCTCGCCAAGCGCTCTGGCGTGATATCTAGGTTGACCGCTGGCGTCGCCAAAGGTCTAATCTTATCTTTATCAGCTACCCGTCGACGTGTTTCGACCGCGGCGCAAAAGTCAATACCTTTTGATTGCGACCATGCTTGCACGTTCTCATCGGAAGGGGAAACTACCCGTGATACATTCCCAATGATGAGCTGGGCGCCTGGAAAACAACCAACGACTGCTTCGACTTCCCCGCTAAGGAAAGGTGTATCTATCATTATTTTTGCCATGGGTAATTTCTCAATGGCCCCCGAAAATTGGATGCACGGGACAGTCTCACCTGTAAGCTGTGAATCCCGAATGCAGTCTCTATGCACTCCCACAACAGTAGATCCCGTATCTCGTAAAACCGAGACCGGTTCGTCCCCAACAAACCCCGGATAAACCCTAAGACCACCTCCTGTATGACATGAATTTATAACGGGGATCTTTCTCCCACAAGGTAAAACACCGGAAGATAATAACTTCTCACAACTGGGACACTTAGAATACTGTCCGCCTCCGTTGTCCGATGTAACACACGCAGCCGCATGATGAAATTTATTTGGGGGACATGGACTGGAGCTACTGTCCACGTTCGCCGCTATCCTACCTGCAGGGCAGTTCACGCTGATGTGATCTGCTCTTCCGCAGTTCCAACACTTCGCGGCCCTACACTCGCGCGAGAAGTGATCCACGCGTCCGCAAGTCCAACACTCCGCTCCCTGTGCTGCCCTAGGCCTGGGTCCCCGTGACCCCTCGCGACCGGAACTAGAGTCCCTATGCCGTCGGTCATCGGCAAAGGTCACAACTCGCCCCCGGCCATTACCGCGACCTAGCCCTCCTGCTCGGTCAAACTTACCGGATCCATATGCCGGTGATTGGCGATAGCCCCTACGCTGCCCCTGGGCTTGCCCGCTATAGGCACCACGCTGACGCGACCTGTCCCCAAGTCCTGCCGGCGACCCCTCGACAACGGCGACGTACCCAGCATCTTGGACGTACGCCCTGGCGACTGGTTTGGACGGATGCGCCGTACGGTATGCCTCCGCCAACTTAGACGCCTCCTGCACCGTCGCGGGTTCGTTCTCTTTCAGGAAAGCCACCAGATCTTTGTGGCACGACGCGTACAGCTGGTCACGGATCATTAAGTCTTTCAGTTTAGCAAAATCCGTGCCCACATGCGCCAAGTCTACCCAGTTCGCGAAATACTCCGTTAGTCTCGCGACGAAGGCAGCAAAGTCCTCCCTGGTATCTGCACGTGCCCGCCTAAACTGCTCCCGGAAATATTCCTCGGTACGCGCAAATCGGCGAAGCAGCAAAGCCTTCAGCTTATCGTAATCTTGCACGTCTTCGCGCTGTAGCTCTTTAAAGTAGGTTAACGCTCGCCCCTGCAATAGGGACGCCAGGTACGTGGCCCATAATTCCTTATTTTCCCCCCATTGCAATTGTGCGTTCAGTTCGAACCTGTAAAGGAAGGCGTCTATGTCGTCCTTCCGGTCGTCGAACGTAGGGAGCTTAATCCTAACGCCACCTTTATTGTGTACCTGCCGCTCAACTGTTTCTGTTGGCGCATTCTTTTTGATTTCCAACTCCGCTATTCTCATTCGCGTCTCTCTCTCCTGTTGGTTATCCCTAGCTTCTATCTCCCTTAACTTTATCTCCCTCTCCTGCTCCTGAGCCTTAGCCTCTCTTTCCTGTTGCTTAAACTCCCTTTCCTGTTGCTGAGCCTCTAACTCCTTTAACTTAAACTCTCTTTCCTCTTCCTGAGCCTTTTTTTCCTGCTCTCTATCCTTAGCACGCTCATCGCGCATTTCTGCCTGCTGTTCTTTAATCCAGCCGCGTAGCTCTTCTCCCTCCAGGCCAAGTTCCTTACCCAACTTCATTAGTTGTTGGAGTTCCGGCATTTCACAGATTTATGGTTATGGTATCTCTTATAAGACGACCAACCTGTCGGTATGATCACTAACAATACGACCAGAGACCTGAGATCACACCAGATATAACAATACCCAGTTGTCTCAAATACAATTCAGAAATTTACCTTTACAGCACAACTAATTCTATATCTATAAAATGTATGCACTATTAATTATAAAAGAAATTAGAAACGACAAGAATGAAGAAATACAGTAGAAGGACCACAAGTACGTCAAGGACAACGAACCAGACTAGGACAAAGACCTAAAAAAGAAAATATAATGGAAAAAAGAATGCAACCTAACCACGCCGATTACACAACAAGGTACGAACAAGAACAGAGTCTGAAAAAAAAGAACGTATCTATAGATAGGTAGAAAGAGGGACAAGAGAATACGTCTTCCTGCGGAACAGAGAAGATATCGACGCTACAACTAAACAATATTACAGGTCCCTACAGAACTGTTCACTGTGATGAACGAAGTTCCAAATTTAGCCCACCTCCCGAAGAGGACAAACTACGCTCACCACAGCAAACCCGCGCCACCGCCCGTATAATCAATTACAACGAAAACAGAAAAACAGCGGAAAAAGACAGAAGAAAAGACAGCCCTCAATCCAGGGTACAAAATTTCAGAATTTCACTTAACTTTCACCCTTGATCTAAATTTCTCCCCTTCCTCGGAGCTCTGGCCGCTTGACTCCTCAGGCTGGCACACACACTCTTCAGAAATTTAAGTACACATTAGTACATATTCATCAAAATACATGCATCAATACATATTATTATTCATAAACATACATAAATCATACCATCATGAAATTTCCATTCATCCCACGAACAAAGACAACAGTACGAATTCCTAGCACAACAGAAAAACAACTAGATATAACGAATACACAATGTCAAAATGACCACAGGTAAACAGGACGAGCCCCCAGTGTCACAACGGGCGAGCCCCCAGTGTCACAACGGACGAGCCCCCAGTGTCACAACGGACGAGCCCCCAGTGTCACAAATCCCAGACTGGGAGATGTAATAGTTTATGACAGGACGACAATCACGAACAAACAAGTTAACACTTAACAAAACAACCCATCAGACTCACACATTTATTAAACATAATTATACATATAATAGCGCAATTACATACATTATATTATTGAAATGACTGCCGTACAACGGCCTTATTCTCACACACACTCTCCCTCGGATCCACAATCCGGTAGTTACTCCTAAAGGCACTTCGGCCTCAGCCTCTCCCCTCAGGGTCTTAATAGCACGTTAATAATTTACTGGCACCGCAGTCTCTCAATATCACCTTCCTATTGTCATACCCCTTAGCATTCCCCTCGCACCTCAGCAGGGCAATAACACATTATTATTTCCATAGCCATCAACATGGCAACAACATAGTATCAGTTCACTAGCCTATCAACATGGCAACAATATAGTATCTCATTCACTCTCATATCTACGTCCCTGTCCGTGGCCTGACGGCCACGACTTATGTGCCTCTACTGTCCTACACTGACAGCCTCACTTCTGGCCTATGTGTGGCCTCCGGCCCTATGCTGGCCTATCCCCTGTGCTCATCGAGGTGGCTCTGCGGCCCGTCCCCGACACCTACAAGAATAACATTACATTGGTATAATACCCTACCATTTCTATTCACTCCACCTCTCCTTACAACCCATGAAACGTACACACACTAGTTCACCTTTCACTCACCACACATCTTACGGTAACACACTTCCATCGGAGTACACACTACTCACTCGCGCTACAAATCCATGAACTCACTTTCATCTATCGCTCGTGGCGCACATTGCTATATCCAATATCAAGGACTTCCACATTCCTCACATATACTTATTTACATCATGGTAATAGACGAATATAATATAATACATCAATCATAATAATCAATCAACATTCTACATACCAGTCATAACTGGAAAGACTCTCACTAGTCTTCTCGACTGCTTCCCTTTATGTCCGCCCGATGGGCTTTTATTCACAGGTCCGATCCCTAGGACCTTCTAACTTGCAGTGATAGTAATCCAGCGCTTTCGCCTCATTCAGACTCCCTCCCACTACTCACAACAGCACGCTTAACTTGCTGTCTACTGTGAGTCATTCTTACTCTACACCCGCTCTGTAGCAATCCCCTTAATTGCACTCACTCCACTCGTGACATTCTCTGGTACCTGTTACAGCTGGACTGCTTGATGAATCAATTTACCAGCCTATGATTTCTATCCACATACATTCATAGGCTAAGCTGTTAATGACTTACAGTGTGCATTTGTTATACCCCTTCTATATCCTAAAAGATCTACAGTCTCTCAGAAAGAAGATAGAGCCAGCAAGAACTAGGGTTACGACATGCCCAGAACTATGGCATCCAATTTTGTTACTAGAATTTGCCGTTGATAGTCCAGTCAGTTTGTGCAAGTGAATGTCTGAGCCACTGACTTGATGTTATGTTTACACAGGTGCAGTTATGGTGTGGTGCATCTTCAGCAAATACAGATTCCAAAACACTTTCTGAAGTTGTACAGGTAAACTTGGATGTCTTCTTAACGTTTATCATGGGAGATTAGCCATGGTGGGCAAGAAAGTTACTTATTGCGTTTTGCCATGGTCATGTTACGTTATGAATTGCCGTCCACCTCAAATACTGGCATATCTATCAGTGATTTCTGTCGTTTTGAATTTTGACAACCTTTTCATTACTCTTGGGGAGATCTCACAAAATAACATATCAATATCTTTAATAGTTTTGAAGTTATAAGCCAAAATATTTTTTACCACATCCAAGAATAACAAAAGTGATCGAACCTTTCCTGTCCAATTGTTGATGTGGCAGTATTTGAGATGTACAATGAAATCTGCAGATCTGCCAACAGTCCTGGGTTTTATCGGATTGTCCTAGGGTATTCGGGATATTGGAGACATGTAAGAAATAGTGGCAGTTTACCATAGGAAATTCCTGTCAGTCCAGGGAAGTGCAGTATGCACATTAAATAGAAACATGGACTTCATTCTCATTATGTAATCAGTGAAGAGGTTTGTGTACATGACGTCCACACGTGTTCCCTTCTCTACAGAAGTCTTGATTAACAGAAAATTTCAGTTTGCCGGTAGACACGCATAAAATATGTCTAGTTGCCCCTTGAGGCGTCCTTTATTGAAGTATCATAAGTTGGCATGAACATGAAAACTTAACTTTGCTCCAGAGAAAAATGAGGAGTTGTACAGTAACTGTGTTATAATTTACTCTCCATGATTCCAGCATTGGATCATTTACAAAACCGTCATGCAGGGCCAGAGAAAGTCAGTGAGATCACATTAGTCAATAAATATTCACAAATTGTGACTGGATCTGACGAAATCAGGCATAAGGTGAAAGACTAAATTCCCCAGAAAACCTTTCAAAGGGAGAAATTTTTTGTATGGAAATTGAGATTTGCTTATAATACGAAAGATTGATCATTTTTTCTGCACTGGGTTAAAATATTTTCCTTGAAATCGTTTTAGAAATATTTCATTTTGATTTTTTAAAAGGTATAAAAATTTCACGTTTAACCCGGTTTTGTCAGATCCACCCACAATTTATATTGCAAACACAATAAAACTGTTTTCTCCACTTTTTATTCTCTCTTTTCCACCAGTAATTGGTTTTGTACTTGATAAATAATAGTGATATTGATACTCCCAAGTTGTAGCAAGTTTAACATTACACAAAACAGATGAGTTAGATCATGCCAAGAAGAAACAAAGACAAAACGAGGCCACATGTGTGTTCAGCCTTTAACTTAAACTTACCATGGTCATTCTAGTCTATTGAAGTAGAAAACAGCCCCAAACAATTGTTCATTCGTAAAGAAAAGTCTCAGATTTTGAAGAGACGATTGTGGATATATATCTGATGTGCTTGTTTGCTGTGTGTGTCCAGGCCTATATCAGCAGCGACGCCGCAGGACGAAATGATGAAGATGTCTACATCTGGCTCGTGAACCAGTTCCATGAACCATCCATCTTCACCAAATATTTCAAGGCCTGGGATAACATTGGCTATGGCGTAGGCAAATTTTCTGATTTTATTTTCTCTTAATACTGATGTCTCTTTGCTTCAAGACCGGAATGAAATAAGTTATGCCAATTATCACAAGATTTACGATCAAGAGCGATGTAGGGTAAGAAATGAGACAGTTCAGACGTTTGGTTTTTCTTTCATAAACTGGCAGAACGTATCAGTTTTTCCCCCAGTATTTCATAACCTTGTCTGATTGAAATGGGCAGCATTTCTAGAGGCAAGGTGCTCGCCTCTCATGCCAAGGGTCCCGGGTTCTAAACCCGGGCAGTGCAGGCATGTTGGAAAGTGGATTTTTCTCATATTTTCAAGTCCCTGGTCCTATTGGGGGGTAGGATCGAGTAGTTCTTGGAAATTGGATTTTTCTCATATTTTCAAGTCCCTGGTCCTATTGGGGGGTAGGATCGAGTACCTAGTCTTCTCGGATAAGGATGAAAAAATTCGGAGGGCCCGTGTGCACGTTGCGCACGTTAAAGATACCTTGGCAGTTGGAAATCGTAAAGGGCAGGCCGAAAGGCCGCTGCCCGGGCAAAATTGAAATTAATAGACTAAAATTTATCCATATCATCTCCCCCCCCCCCCCCCGCCAGAACAAGAAATAATAAAACAAGTAAAGTGAGGTGTAAATGCCAAGGGCAGCGAACCTCCTAAAATAAAGACCTCAAATCACAAATGGGCAGCATAATCAAGCGAGACCATTTATACAAACATATGAAATACATGTAGCAGAAAGCATTGATCAACATCCAAGATGCTGGTAAATTCCTCATTTCTGATGAAATGTTGACTAAAGCAATTCTATGTTCTCTAAACTTCCATTTCCAAGAATAAAATGTCCAATATTAGGATGAGAAGATGTTAGAATTCTAACAGATATACTCTGGACATAGTTGCATTATGACATCATTCTTTCCCTGTGGCTGCCAGAATTTGAAGTTTATATGTTTCATGTTCACATCATTGTTCCTCTGTTCTCTTTCCCTCTCCTTGTATCCCTGGATCTGTCACTCCCCACCTCCCCCTCTTTACTTGTCCATCACTTCCAAATATGATATTCTCTTTTATCTCATCAAGTATGTATATTTTTTCCTCTCATTGTTACTCTCATGTAACCCCCCCCCCCCACCCCCGATCTACTATTGTCTTTTTTCTTCTCTTCTTTAATTGTTTCACGTTTTCTTTTATTTATTTCTTTTTTTTCTGTCCTTTCCCGCTGATTCTGACTCCCCCCCCCCACCCCCCCCCTCCATCCCCTCAATAGCTGGTTGCTCAGCTCCCCCACAAACACAATAATAACCACCAACCATTTTGTCAAGACCAGATTTAATTCATAAGAGTAAATTTTTGCGAGAGCAGTAAGTAATTTTTAGAAACGTAATTATTGTACGAGCCAGCATAACTTGGCCTTGAGCTGGTCTCGTAAACAATGTGTTTTGAACAGTTTTTTCCCTGATAGATAGACAGAAGGTGGGGAAGGATAGAGGGACAGCGTAGGTGTGCATGACTGAGCACTTGTTGTATCTCGTGTTTTGAACTAGGGGTAGTAAAGAGGGAAGGGGTGAGTAGGAATTAAATGTTATTGAGACGTCTGTTGACGTACAGAAAAACCGTGATCCAGAGTAAAAGCTCGGGGTTTTGAACATGTTAAGAATTTATTGCTATAAAATTTATATTATATTGTATTGAAGTAATTCGACCTTTGATGTCGACCCAAGGTCGTTGCGTAGGGCTGTTACTTAAAATAACTCAGTTCGGCAGCTGAGCTAGAAGTGGTTGCACCAATCACAATCCAGGAGTTAGACGGTAAGCTGCAGATGCAGTCCAGTATTTAAGGCCATACAGAACTTAGTTCTGGGCCACATGTAGAAAATCCATTTACGAGGTGGACGGCGATAGTCCTCAGCCAGATGAGGGACATGGAGACGCAGTTGAGCAGTCCATTGTGAGGGGCCTGATTTAAAGCTCCAGAGCCTAAGCTACTTGGTTTGATATAAACCCACAGCGTTTACATCCAGCGCTCTCACTCCCAGTGAGGGCCGCATGGTGAGAGTCTATACTAATTTGTAATGATGAAAGTGAACCGTTCTACTTACTTTTGAAGACAGTTTCAGAGCTACCGCCAGACAACGCATGGTTGTACAAGCATTCTCCATGGCGTGTCTAGAGGAAATGTCCACATCATAACATGTCTCATTGAATTAATAGAATTTAAACTGTTAAATCTGTCGCCACGTGCGCGGATTCTATTTGCCATATAACTCATATGACCTGCAAGTAGTTAGATTGAATTCGTTAGCCTTTATAAAAGCTGTAGTTCCATTAGTTAGATTCAGTTGCCTTTGAATTGATATATATATTTATAATTATATTTGTTACATTAATTCCTGTAATTAAACTGCTCTACAGTTCTGCTAAAATTGAAAGCAATTGATTTATTTAGTTTCTAGAGTGCAAGTATTTATTTTTGTGTGTTCGTCGATTGTGGGAGCGGACCTCGAAAGAGTGTCAGTCGAAATATCCCCATGTAACCCACATCGCGACACTGGAGGGGACACTACACGACATTGTTTAGTTTATAGGTTATTTAGATTGGAGTATAATATCGGTTTTCTCTTTGATTAACTTTTGTTTTTTTTTTCAGTTTCAGTGCTCACGTGGTCTTCACGTTGAGCTACTTTAATTACTTCATTGTATTTAGTTTTGTATACTGCTTTCTTTCATTATTTGTTCCACATATTTCGGCTCTCCCATTGACCCGAGGATCGAGGCCAAGGAGACTTCAACATAACTAAACGAAGAAAGACAAACGTACTGACTGTGGTGTACGCAAGGGCTAAAGGAATCTCCACCAGTTCCTTGAGTTAAGTGATTCCATCCTTAATATCGTCTGCGTTAAGGAGTTGAGTGTTCCTCCTTCTGTTTTACAGGCTCATTTTACTTTTTCTCTGTGTTTAGGAACCCACGGGCGGTGGCGAGGGCGTTCTTACGTGTGCGTGTCCTCTGTGCCAAAGTGGTGGCTTGGTCGCCGATTTTGCCGTTTCGACGACAACGTCTGCGGTCTCGCAACAACCAGTGGTGATTAAAACAGTGAGGATTCGCATTCGTGAGAATAGACTTTGATAGGGATCTGTACATTTTGTTTAGATTGTAGCGTTTCTATCTTCCTCGTTGTTTTAGGAAGACGTCTCTCTTGTCCTCTTCTTAATCCTATCTGTAAATATGTTCAGACTGTAGAGTTTGTTATTGTCCGTCTTTTCTTGTTAGTCTAGCGTCGAGTTTCGTGTTGTTTTTTTTTATTACACCTTACGTACATTGTAATTATACATTCCTTTTCTTAAATATATTGCCTGTGTGAATCATGCGTCAATGTTGACGCATTGATTATATTCTCTGGTTGTTGTGACGAGTAAGGCTCATAGGCCGGAAGTTAAATATATTGTTGGGAATAGAGATTCCCCATTCAAGCGCAGTTGTGCACCTGCCTTGAATCTTCAGTAACTAAGTACTGAAATAGTAGTTCTTAAAAAGAACTTCAGGTAATAGAATTTACCTCGGAATTTAAAATATACGATAGCTATATAAAGATAGCTGTAATTTTAATCAACGAAATAAAATTGTCGTTGATTTATACGTCATAAACATTAGTTACGCAGTGATAACAGTAAGGACACTGCAAGTTGTATAACGAAGGAACAGTGTTGGTAATTCGTCGTTCTTAGTAGCGGCCACCCGACGAGGTCAATTGGCCTCAGGGATAATTGATAACTTCAGGTTAATAATTAAGATTGTTATTTTAATCGGATAATCGTAAAGAATACAGTGCTAACATAGTTCACTGTACGCAGGTTATCGCGTGAAGGATCCGGATACCTGACCTTTATCAATACTAGATCTCATATAGAGACTTATTCGGAGTCTTAACCATAATGACTGATTACTCTGCCTATATTAACGCGGCGAAGCTGTTGGGCGTCCCCGATGATCAGCTACCCGCTTGGTGCGAAAGGAAACAAAAGGAAGACCAAGAGCTGGCTCGAGAGGAGCGCGCCGCAGAACGAGCCGAGAAGGCCGAGGAACGCGAACGAGAAAGAGAAAAAGAACGACACGAAAGAGAAAAAGAAGAACGAGAAAGAGAAAAAGAAGAACGAGAAAGAGCTGAGAACGCGGCTCAAAGAGAGCATGAAATTTTTCTAAAGAAACTAGAATTGCAGGCCATCCAGCCCACCGCGGCTCCGCTAGCATCCGCGAATAATGTTAAAACTAAGCCGAAGCTACCGACCTACAATGATAAGATCGACCACATCGATTCTTACATCCATCGCTTTGAGCTCCACGCTGTAGCCGCCGGTTGGGACCGCACGGAATGGACTTCGTGCCTTGCAAATTTATTGACTGGTCGTGCGCTTGAGGTATTTCATGGCCTCAATATTGAAGATTCTAAAAACTATGATGTCCTTAAAAAGGCTCTTCTCAAAAGATTTCAACATACAGAGGACGGGTTTCACCAACGATTCCGGACGTGTAAACCGGACCCATCCGAAAACTTCTCTACGTACGTTGATCGATTAAAGCACTACCTCGACCGCTGGATTCAGTTAGCCGGCATCGCTGACGGTAGCTTTCAAGGGCTGTACGAGCTAATATTAAAGGACCAAATTTATAACGCGTGTCACCCTGATCTGGTGTCCCACCTTAAAGAGTGGGCACCGAAAACATTAATAGAAACCACGTCGTTGGCGGAGCAGTACGCTTCTGCCCATCCCAATCGTTCGCTGGCGAAACCAAAAACAAGCGAACCCTTTTATGCCGGAGTCAGTGGTGCTCCACCTGCGGGAAGTAGAAATTCCCGTCCTACTAATCGCCAGACACCGTCTCCGAGGGCATACTCCCAACCGCCACCGAATCGATCGCGCGGTTTTCCGCGACGTGCTGGACCACCCACTGGACCACAAGCGCAAAATTTTTCTGGTCCACCGCGTCGGGATAATTGCAAGGGCTTCCAGTATCAAGGCCCACCATGCCCACCTCCTTGGGCATATTTTACTACTCCATATAACGCGCCTCCAATGCCACCCCAACGTAACGTGAATATTATCAGGTGCTATCGGTGCAATAGACCTGGGCATATATCAAAGGATTGTAAAGTAAAATTCGAGGCTGCGAATGCTTGCACTGTCGTAGTTCCGGCTGCACAGAATGTCAGCCCCGTCGAACTCACGTCGCCCATGACGGGCGCCGTCCCGGTGATGTCGGCCCTTCATCGGCACGGGTCATTGACATTATATAAAGGTCATGTAAATGCCATACCCGCGTCCGTGTTACGGGATACAGGATGCACCACCATAGGTGTCCGGGAGTCTTTGGTTCGACCGACCCAACTTATTGAACAAGAGGCAACATGTATTACTTTTGGGGGCTCCGTCGAGCGTTTCCGACTCGCGGAGGTCTACGTCGCCACGCCATTTATTACCGGTGTCGTAACGGCGTGTGTTTTACCGAATCCGGTTGCCGATTTAATAATTGGTAACTTACCACAGGTGAACGATACACCTGACGGCGACTTGAACATCTGGACAGAAGAAGTTGCGTGTGTAATCACCCGACAACAGTCAAAGCGTCCACCGGATAGTAATTTAGCGACCCCCGTTTTTGATTTCAATGTCACGCCTTCCATTTTTTACACAGAACAACAAAACGACTCTTCACTTCAACCGCTGTTTGCGAGGGTTCAACCTCAGAATGGAAATGCCTCTCCATTCCTTATTAAGAATAAATTACTTTATAGAAATTTCAGAAATAAACGCGACGCCGTCGAACAGCTGGTAGTTCCTAAGTCGTTCCGTCGTGATATTTTGCGTCTCGCGCACGACACTTCCTTTTCAGGCCACCAAGGTTCAGCCAGAACCAAGTCACGAATATTGGCACATTTTTTTTGGCCTGGAGTACACGCGGACGTCAACCGTTTTGTGGCGCGCTGCGATGTGTGTCAAAAACGTACACCCAAAGGTAAGGCATCGCGCGCGCCCCTACAGGAAATGCCTCCAGTCTCAATCCCATTTCAGCGGGTCGCGATTGACTTGGTGGGCCCTCTTACTAAATCAGATAGGGGCCACCGTTTTATTCTTTCGGTCATCGACTACGCGACGCGCTGGCCTGAGGCTATTCCCTTGAAAGACATTACGGCTGACCATATCGCTGAAGCGCTTATGACTATTTTCTCGCGAGTCGGATTTCCCGGCGAGATTCTTTCCGACAGAGGTCCACAATTCACCTCTGAACTATACAAAAAGGTGCTGGAGTTAGCGGGCATTAGGCAGAAATTAACGTCCCCCTATCATCCGCAATCAAACGGTTGTTGCGAGCGGTGGAACGCGAGCATGAAGGCAATGTTAGCCCGCGTATCTGCCGATAGACCAGGAGACTGGGACCGTCAGCTCCCCGCTATTCTTTTCGCCTATAGGGAACTCCCACACGCGTCCACGGGTTTCTCCCCATTTGAACTATTATACGGACGTAAACCACGTGGCCCGATGGCCATTCTTAGTCAATTGTTCACCGGTTCGGAAACCGATGATTATGATACGCGCTCCGCGTATCAATATGTTGTCGATCTCCGACAACGAATTATTAATGCATGCAAAACCGCTCTGCAATTTGCATGCGCTAGAGCGAGTTCTTCAAAATTTTATCGCGATCAGGGCGCCCAAATGCGCGCCTTAACCGTCGGAGATCTGACACTTGTACTTTTGCCTCAAACGCAAAATAAACTCCTTCTAACGTGGAAGGGACCATATAGAGTCCAAAAGAGACTCTCCAGAGTCAATTACTTGATAGACATCCGCGGGCAGCAAAAAGTATTCCATATTAATATGCTCAAAAAGTACCTGCCTAGCGATGATCGTCGAGGCGACTCCGTTCATGTCATCGCAAGGGCCAACGCGGCTTTAGTTACTGTCGACGACGAGGACCCTTTGAGTATCGACAAATCGTTGCCCATATTACAAGCCTCCGAGAGCATCAGTGATATTAATATCAGTGATGAGCTTACGCCGTCTCAAAAACAGGACCTTACGGACCTGCTCCAAGAATTTGCGACAGTGTTCACTGACCTGCCCGGTTCTACGTCTTTAGTCCAACATGTAATACGACTTCAGACAGACGTACCAGTGTTTGTTAAACCGTACCCGCGCCCGCTGCACGCTCACGAAACGATAATTACAGAAGTACGTGCCATGCTACGGCTAGGCGTCATAGAGCGATCAACAAGTCCGTATTGCTCGCCCATTGTGTTAGTCAAGAAGAAAGACGATACCGTGCGCTTCTGCATTGACTATAGAAAGCTCAATGCTATTACCATCTATGATGCGGAACCCATTCCCAATCAGGAGGACCTTTTCGCGCGGTTATCTAACGCCACTATCTTCTCTAAAATAGACTTATCCAAAGGATATTGGCAGATTCCTCTCGAAGAGGATAGTAAACAGTATACAGCCTTTCAAACCCCTTTGGGTTTAATGCAATCGAAATATATGCCTTTTGGACTGGTTACTGCACCAGCAACTTTCGCGCGCATGATGAACATCTTATTAAATGAACTGCGCTGCGTGTTATCCTACTTCGATGATATATGTATTTTTCAGACCGATTGGGCTGGCCACTTGATGGCCCTTCGTGAAGTCTTTGCCACTCTTCGCCGAGCTGGCCTTACCGCGAGGCCCAGTAAGGTCTTCTTGGGCTATTCCCACATAAACTTCTTGGGTCATACCATAACCCGCGGGGTTCAGACTCCAGACAATCGCAAAATATCCACTATTTTGAAACTTCAACCCCCTAAAACTAAAAAACAAGTCCGTAGCTTGTTGGGACTTTTGAATTACTACAGGAAGTTCATACCAAACTTTTCTTCCCTTTCAGCCCCGTTATCTGATCTAACGGGGAAGAATTTTCCAAATAAAGTCGTCTGGACGCCTCAGTGCGCTGATGCCCTTCAGACTATTCAGAATTTATTTTCTACTTTCCCCCTGCTTGTTTTACCAGATATTCGCCAGACCTTCGTCGTCCGTACAGATGCGTCGGATAAAGGTATCGGCGCCGTGTTGCTCCAAGAGCATGAAGGTTCCTTACGTCCGTGCTTTTACGCAAGCCGGAAGCTACTTGATAGAGAGACTCGATATGCGATTATCGAACGTGAGTGTCTCGCGATTGTTTACGCGGTCGATGCATTTTCTCGATACTTATTAATGTCCGAATTTATAATCGAAACGGATCATCGTCCATTACTATTCCTCAAGTCGAACAGAGCGAGAAATGCGCGACTTACCCGATGGAGCCTTGCGCTCCAGGAATACAAATTTACCATTAGAGCTATACCTGGGAATGATAATCTACAAGCCGATGTGTTGTCCCGGTTAATTTAGTATCATTATATAGTCTGTAAACATTGAGGTTGAGCATTTTTCACCTTATTCGGAGACCGTGGATGGTTTCACATTATTTGTCCTACAAGTTATGGGCATACTTTCTCAAAATTTATGTGATTCCTTTATCCACTAGCGTCCATTCTGACCAAGACCTGAGTTCCAGACAACCTTGACGCCTTTGTCTGCGGGTCAATGAGATGAGGAAATGGCAAACCAAGGGACCAGACCTACTGCTGCCAGGATACCATTACGTTAGATTAACCATTGTTTGTACATGTTATATATGTCATAATTACGCTCAGTGAAGCTATGAGCTAGATGCTCAATATTTTAAGTCTTTACAGTATGTCTTTGTGAAATAGGTTATCACTTTAATTGTAACGATATTGTTACATTACATATATTACACTATACACAATTACCACATATATTATAGAACGTCGCATATGTCCTTCAGAATGCACGTTCTCAACAATTTTTTTCATGACTTTCAGTTAACGCTATAGTTTTTCCATATGGCTTCCAAATGTATTCTGACTTAATGACTTTAGTACACATTGTGTCGTTCAAACCCTAAGTTTTCACTGGGGTGGGGGATGTGTCAAGACCAGATTTAATTCATAAGAGTAAATTTTTGCGAGAGCAGTAAGTAATTTTTAGAAACGTAATTATTGTACGAGCCAGCATAACTTGGCCTTGAGCTGGTCTCGTAAACAATGTGTTTTGAACAGTTTTTTCCCTGATAGATAGACAGAAGGTGGGGAAGGATAGAGGGACAGCGTAGGTGTGCATGACTGAGCACTTGTTGTATCTCGTGTTTTGAACTAGGGGTAGTAAAGAGGGAAGGGGTGAGTAGGAATTAAATGTTATTGAGACGTCTGTTGACGTACAGAAAAACCGTGATCCAGAGTAAAAGCTCGGGGTTTTGAACATGTTAAGAATTTATTGCTATAAAATTTATATTATATTGTATTGAAGTAATTCGACCTTTGATGTCGACCCAAGGTCGTTGCGTAGGGCTGTTACTTAAAATAACTCAGTTCGGCAGCTGAGCTAGAAGTGGTTGCACCAATCACAATCCAGGAGTTAGACGGTAAGCTGCAGATGCAGTCCAGTATTTAAGGCCATACAGAACTTAGTTCTGGGCCACATGTAGAAAATCCATTTACGAGGTGGACGGCGATAGTCCTCAGCCAGATGAGGGACATGGAGACGCAGTTGAGCAGTCCATTGTGAGGGGCCTGATTTAAAGCTCCAGAGCCTAAGCTACTTGGTTTGATATAAACCCACAGCGTTTACATCCAGCGCTCTCACTCCCAGTGAGGGCCGCATGGTGAGAGTCTATACTAATTTGTAATGATGAAAGTGAACCGTTCTACTTACTTTTGAAGACAGTTTCAGAGCTACCGCCAGACAACGCATGGTTGTACAAGCATTCTCCATGGCGTGTCTAGAGGAAATGTCCACATCATAACATGTCTCATTGAATTAATAGAATTTAAACTGTTAAATCTGTCGCCACGTGCGCGGATTCTATTTGCCATATAACTCATATGACCTGCAAGTAGTTAGATTGAATTCGTTAGCCTTTATAAAAGCTGTAGTTCCATTAGTTAGATTCAGTTGCCTTTGAATTGATATATATATTTATAATTATATTTGTTACATTAATTCCTGTAATTAAACTGCTCTACAGTTCTGCTAAAATTGAAAGCAATTGATTTATTTAGTTTCTAGAGTGCAAGTATTTATTTTTGTGTGTTCGTCGATTGTGGGAGCGGACCTCGAAAGAGTGTCAGTCGAAATATCCCCATGTAACCCACATCGCGACACATTTTGTTCTGACAGGGCCAACTGGCATATCAAGCTGCCAGGAAACATCTGCGACAAGAAAATGCACAAATCCACCTAGATACACAGGTAATTGAAGCAAAGTTCAGATCACTCATAAATTTTTATTTTATTCATTTACTCCGTCATTAATTCTTTTGTTTGTTTGCTACTTTATCTCAGTATATTTGGGAGTAAACAAAAACCATGACCTTTTTGTACTCTGACATCTCAGGGCCAGTTGAACTTGAGTTTGTGTTTGAGCACATCAGACGATAGGCGACGCTTGGGCTAAAGGTTACTGAAACAAACATGGGTCAAGGACTTTCATTTTATGTTTTTCACATGCCCCACGCGAATGCATCAAGATGATTATGACAACACGGCTGCAGTTGAATATCATGACTAATTCTGTCAGCTGACGAAATGTCTAGAGCAACAATCTTATTGTGAGAGATTTCAGAGCCAATTTTAGGTTGATCATGATAGTTTTAATTGTCATTTCAGTCTGATTATTTTTCTGTTCATATTTTCAAGAAATGTGGACAAATTCCAGCTCTCCTGTTGTCTTGACTGGATTTTAAAATTTACCTCATCGGTGTTTTGCTGAAAAGATCAAAGTGGAATCAGGAAACTCTGAATTATTTTGCTTTTTGTTGCTGTATTTGCACGTGTGTGTGTGTGTGTGTACAATGTAGATTATTTATGTCTCTTCATAAAGAAATATCTCAGATGAAAACATAACCAATCAGAGAGCACAACAGTGCTGAAGTTTCAATCTCATTTTACATTTATTTCCCAAATGATACAAATTTCATTTTTTTTACCTGTGTTTGTATATTCACGTCCAGATAGTTGACATGGGTTACTTGAGCACACTAAAAATGCCCTACAAAGAGCTGATGAAGAGCAGTGGGCTGCCAGAAGAGATTGACTTACAACATAAAGAGGTGAGATCTGTAGCCTGGACAGGCTGGCAAGATTTAGGCACAAGTTAGTGGTTCATGATTTGAAGTTAGCAGCAACTCCTGTCGGCAGTTGTTATGCTCAGTAAAAAAACAACTGTGATTCATGAAAACACAAATTGTCCCGTTCCTGATAGTTTAAGAACCACTGGTGGGGTTTTGAATTCATCAGCCATCATCTTCAGGTTTAAGTGACACCAAATTTCTCCGCATTTTTGAACTGCATTTATCAAAAAAGATAATCCATGACTTTTTTGTGTTGGAACAAAACTTGTTTTTTCTCAACTCAGTGGCAGGGAGGATGGCATCTGTCTAGCAAGATAATAAGCTCATTCGCTCTGATAAGCCAAATGTTCGCTCACGGATTTTGGCTTCGCTGTGGAAAGCCAAATATTTGGCTCGAGTAGACACTGATTTTCCAACACTGATACCTAAGCCAACTTCTCAAAATATTGAATCCTAGGTTGATTCATTGATTCTCCTTTACTATAATATCTAATGTATTAATCATTGTGTGGGGACAAGGTGGTCTAGAGCCAAGGTGCTCGCCTCTCGTGCCAAGGGTCCCTGGTTTGAAACCTGGGCTGTGCAGGCATGTTGGAAATTGGGATTTTTCTCATATTTTTGTGTCCCTGATCCTATTGGGGGAAGGGGGGGGGGTGGGGTAGGATCGTGTATCTAGTCTTCTCAGATAAGGACGAAAAATTCGGAGGGCCTGTGTGCACGTTGCGCACGTTAAAGAATCCTTGGCAGTTGGAAATTGTAAAGAGTAGGCAGTACAGGCCACTGCCCGGGCAAAATTGAAACTAAAAATTAATAGATGAAAATTCAGCCATATCACCTCCCCCCTCCATATCTCCAACAAAAAAAAATGTATATAATTCATTATTAATTATTAAAAATAGGCAGAACCCCTAATAAAGGCAGACTACACGGAGGAATGCACCTCCTGCAACACTGTTGATTCCACGAGTATCGACCATGTCGTTCCAATGGATCAAATCAACACTGTCGAGAGGGGGAAAGTGCACCATGGGCTAGGCACTTTCTCCATACCCACAGCCCAGGCATGCAGCACAAAAACTATTCAGCTGCTGACCGTCTGCCAAGACGAAAAGAGCCAATTATTATTATATTATTATTATTAATTATTGTGTTTATACTGAGTGAAAGAAAAAAAATCTTTGAAGTTTATGTCAAAATTTCAAAGATGGTGTTGAGAGTTCCCGTCCACACCCACAAAAATTACCGCAGGCAATGAGCTAGCAAGTTTGGGTTGTCACGTGCAAACTAAATGTACATCTGCATGCACAATTGACATTTATAGGACTGGAAATATAAATATTTATGTGAACATGAAGACAAGCTTATTCTTGTCTAGAAGAAACAAACTTAGTTTAATTCACCCCCTTCCCTACTACTATGCTGCACAACGCAGTCTTGCACTAGCACCATCCAAGACATCAAAGGTGCAGTGAAGGGGTGAATACTTTGTGCTGGAGAACAATTTCAGAGGATTTTTGTACATTTGTGTCTAGCTGATTCTTTTGAAAGATTAATTAAAATAATCAACTGAGGGAGTAATCCATCTTGAGATCAGTCTTGCATCATCACTTCCATATGGATGGATTTCATCTAAACTGATGACACTGAAATGTATTTTTCTTTCTTCTGATAGCAACACCTGTCAGATAATGATTTCACTGGTCTGTTTGGAATAAGTCGGCCACAGTTTTACACTTTACCGGAGTGGAAACAGCAGCAAGTGCTACGGTCTGCCAGGCTCAGGTCTTCAGTGCCCGACTGCAGCCGCCCGTTTTCTTTAGACTTGGATAGTAGTCGAATCTGCTCAACCTAGACTTGTCTATAGTCAAATTTTTGTGCATAGAAAACTTGTATTCTGTTTTGTGTATCACATCATTTCTCCAGAAAATTCTTCAGAAAGCTCAACTAGGTTTAAGTTTTAAATGATTTTAAGTCTATTTGTTGGCGACATCTGGGATGTGGGTGACAGGTGGGATGTGGGTGACAGCAGGGATGTGGGTGACAGCAGAAGTGTGGGTGGCAGAGAGTATGCAGGTATTAAGGCAATGAGAGGAATACTATTGGTCGATTTGTCCAGCTAGACACGGGAGGCTCTGTAAAACCACTGTTTGAATGGAGTAAAAAGTAGGTCACAGCATTAGACAATGCCCATTTTGTACACTTCCACTGATTGGAAGAATTTTGTGATGGCTATAAATAGTTTCAATCAACCCAAAACTATGAACCAACCACAGTAGGCAGATTTGTACACTCTGTATGATGCAGATGATCCCCTTCCAATTCTTGTTGCCATGGTGACTTAATTACGCAGTTTAGCGGTAGTGATTCATTGCATATTCTACCATCTACACACTAAAACAGTTATACACAAATTATTTCAAGAAATCCATGAACTATTTTGTTTGAATTGTTTCGGAGACGTTCTGAAAGTCCGAAACTTCCTAACATCATTTTCTTGGTTTTGTAAAATCATTGACATTCTGGTACGTGGTAGTCACACACAAATTGTACCCAAAACACGCACACTCATACTCTCACTCTCTCTCTCTCTCTGATGTCAGATCATATGCTTGAGTCTAGTGGGTCACCGAAGCATTTTTTTTTTTCATTTTCGTGGTTAGTTTTACGTTATTTGTACCTTTTTTTTTCTTTACTTCCAAAGACTTTTGAAAAATTTCTCCACCGATCCAGATAATGCAGGTTGTAGATTCACTGAATTTGTTGTTCAATGTTGCTTTGTTGAGTGTCAGAAACATTCAGTCAACGTTTTTGTCTTACGCCAGAAAGGTTCTTCATGTTCCCCTGGCAAAGAACAAATGTAACCACAAGATCATGTCACGAAACAATAAAAGCTGTGTATATTTCTGGTTTCAGTCTTGCAAATCTAGTCTCTTGATGAAGTAGCTACTACTACTAGTACTAGTACAAGTGGTATAGATTTGCAAGAAAGAGAAAGTTTTCAATTGTGACTGACAATAGTCCAGGCCAGATTTTCAACAGTTTCACAATCTGAAATTTTATTGTCATTGTATTGAAGTTTGTCCCATGAATATCCTACCTGGCTGTAAGACTTTGTACTGAAGCGTCAAAATTGATTTGAAACATCTCTCATTGTTTTTGTGATTGCAAAGTTGTCTATGTCAATGTACTAACCCAGACAGCAGCCTTACGTCAATCCGATGTAGATTTCCGTAGGATTGGTAGGATTATGGTAGAGTTGCTGGTTGAGAAACTCATTCGCTTTTTTTCTATGTCATACAAATAATCACATGAAAGCTAAGCTCATTGTGATATCTTCAATGATATTTCCAAAGATACTTGCAGTAGAGCCTATCAACGGCAGTGTGTGTGATGGCTGACTTGGGAACCTATTTGTGTCTATAGTTGGGTCATCAAAGTTCTTGCTGTGTACATGTACACAAGTTTTTTTGTGTTTTTTTTTTTTTGGTCAGCTGTATCTGTGATATTTTTCATTTGGCCACGTCATTATTACTACATGGAATTTATTATTTTAAATTTGTGTTTTTCCTGCTACTAAGTACTATACTTGACCTAGATCAGATGTGTTTCCATTGAAGTAGCGTATTGTATATTGACCAAATCAGGCATGTCAATACAGCAGACAGCATGGCTTATGCATGTGTCAATGTGTCCTTTTCTTTTTTTGTTTGTTTATTTGTCAACTGCAATTCTTTGTTGTTGTTGCCCAAGAGTATGTAATTAATTATGTAATGTCAAGGTCATTGATCTGTAGGTGAAGTTGTGTCCCCTGAGTCAAGCAGAGAAGAGAAAAGAGAAAAACTCCTATTAAAACTGGAAATTTACAATATTCAAGCAATGATACTGTTTGACAATCGAGTTTGGAAGCTGATTTTCTGATAATTGAACAAGAAAACACTCGCACCAAGACTAAATAGACAATGGGAACCAGAGAGAACAGTCTACGTAAAGCCTGCGGTGAGCAAACTCAGCAAAAGAATACCACAAAAGGAACCTGCAATCCGACCTAAAACTTCATTGCAGCATGCAGTTTCCAATATCCAGACTTGTAGGAAATCACTGCCACAGTGTCATGAACCAAACAACACCCATGACAACCACACAGACAGACTTTCAAACCACTATTGACGCTGCGCACACGTGAATCAAGGAAAAATTCAGTACACTAAATTTGAAGTGCTGCTCTGAAGTTCACGAGTTTATTTCCCGTTCTTACCTCACTCAGCCCATGCAGCAGCAGGTCAATGTAGACAAAACACAGTGGAGATGGAACATGTTTGCATGGCAAAATAACACCGCAACTCCATTATCCTTGAAATTAATGTGGAATACAACATGTATTCCCTGGACTCATCAAAAGCGGAGGATTTGGCTAAGAAGACAGAGAATGGGGCGGGGAGACAACTGCATTTGACAATTTAAAAATTGAGACAAGTGCATTAGACAGAAATAAGAAATTTAAATGACCTGATGAATGCACATCTGTTACAAGTGTGGCCGGGGTTGAAATCTTTGATTCCTCCGCAAACAATAAAACTGCAGAAACAGAAGTCACAACGGTAAAGAATCCACCAATATAAAAAGTGTACAGCTATTGATATGTTTTTGTGGGGATTGTCACAAAATGTCTCCGTGTTTTCATGTGAGCTGTTACTGTTAGATTTATTGGGGTAGAAACTAAACTATGAGATAGCTCAGTGTGTGAACTAGAGTGTTCTTGTCAATGTCAGACTGTCTTACTCTTAGTTACAGTGGAGTTTCGGTAGGAAAGTTACCTAAGTATGAGTCGTGACTATGAATGAGCTATTTATTAACGTTTCTGTGTATCCATCCCGCTACAGCATTATTTGTACAGTAAATTATCTACTGTGACTCCGCCTCTGAAGGCGCCTAGCGCTAAAACTGTGTGTGAACGTTCAATCACTGGCCTTTGTGTTAAGTTTAAAATGGCATAGTTTGTTATAGATCTTTAGTTAGGCAGGATTGCTGCCCTTGGCATTTATTTACATCTTCTCGTTCGTTTTGTTTGTTTGTTGTTGTTTTTCTCCTTGTTTTCTTCAGTTCTATCCTAGCCCTCAAAAGGGCTGCCTAGTGGGCATGGGTGAAAGTTCGCCAATTGGGGCCGTCGGGCCTCATGCCGGAAATCGTCCGGGAAAGCTTCTTGCGCGACTTATGCCGGAAATCGGCCGGGAATTGGCTCCTATCTGGCCACCTTACGGCCCGGTATATTTCGTTTCGTGCTGTTGGTCTCCATCTCGACCTTTGCTAGAATGTGTGTCTTTGTATTAACCTCAACCACGCTGCATTCTCGCGTTCGAATTCATCAAATTGCTACGTTTTTGTTTGGATTTTCAAGTTTCCAAGGTTCTTTTACGGGATTTACCATATCAACGTTATGAATTGTGATATTTTTTTTACCGATATTTGGTTTTCAGTGGTGTTTTCTTTTGAATTGGGAGTATTACCGCGGAAGTTTGTGACTTGTTTAGTTTAGATTAACAACAGTCAACACTCGCTTCACTGTTTACATCGTGTGTTCACCAAATTACCAAGATCTATATTCTAGACCTATTTGATTTAGATCTATGTTTTTATTATAGCGAGAATCACGCGGCCAATAAATAAAGATTAGAGATCTAAAGTAAACGTTTAGCAGTATACTAGATCTAGATCTAGAAATCTAGATCTAGTGTATTTTAGCGGTATCGAGATCCCGATTCTTACCCAACGTCAAACTGTCTCAGCTGGATAGATCTTAAATAGACGTTTTATGAATCGTAGTTATTAAAATGGAAAATAATTTATAAAATCATTACTAGTGAGTAGTGTCTACTCTACAGTCATTCAGATCTATTCTAAACGCAAACGTCCTTTTTTAAAGATAATTTAATCAACGTGATACTAAAATAGTTCGTTTTTTAATAGAGTCTAAATCTAGCCCTAGCCTAGATCTTACTATTTTATATATAGCTGAGTAGAATTTGAACTGATTGAATAGTAAACATAATCATAATGTGAAAGGACACCTCAGCAGCTAAGTAGGAAAGGACATTTAAATAGCTAAATATATAGCATAGGTTAGAATGTGAAAAGACATTGGCAATGATAGCTGAGCAGGTGAACATGTGAAATGATATTGGCAGTGATAGCTCAGGAGGTGAACATGTTAAAGGACTCATAGCTGAGTAAAAAAGAATGTGAAAAGACTATAGATGGGTAGGTGAAATTTGAAAAGACGCATATAAGCTGAGTTTAGGAGAATGTAAAAGAACACAAACAGCTGAGTAGGCCTATGTGAAACTTGAAAGGACACATAACTAGATGAGTAGGTGAGTTCTGAAGGACACATACAAGCTTATTATTAGTGTTTTACACTTCTTGTGTTTGTGGCATTGATCCGCGGGATTTTGTGTGTGGCAGAAAAAATGTTGCAGGAAATTTTGAGTTGGCTAACTTTCACCCATGTGTAGTGGGCTGTCTTCATCTTGGTCTTCATTATTTTCTTCTGGTTCTTTTCTTGTAGGCTGCCGCCATCGCCGAGTCTTAGAGTTAGAAAGAGAGAAACAGAATTCCTTACTGTGGAAGGGAAGGGGAGGGGGTGGGTTTTATATACTTCAGTATTATTGTTTTTGGTTTCTGCCCCATGACAGGGGAGGTAATGATGATAGTTATTTAGTTCTACGTCCATCAACTGAAGGAAAACTGTTGGACAGATTGCGCCAACAAAGGCACAAGAGAAATAGGCAGAGAAAGAGGACAGGATACAAGCAACCACCATGGTGGAATGATAAAGTAGATGAGGTATGGGCATACAAGAGACAAGCGACAAAAATATGGCAAATGATGCGACAAAGTGTAACACACACAGTGGAAGAAGTTGAAACTGCTAAGGAAGAAATGAAAAGGGCAGTGCAAGATTTCAAGATAACAGCCAGGCAGGCCAAGAATGAACGATAGGATGACTTCTGCAGCAATGTACGGAATGACAGGGCGCTGGGAGAATTCTGGCCGCTACATAAACGTATGAGCAAGCGGGACACATCCACAGTAAGCAGGCAGATTAAGGCGGACAACGGGGTCATTCTGGATACAGCTGAAAATAAAGGACCAGCCTTTTTGGAGCGGTACATACAACAGACTGATCAGGGAAATTATGACGAAAGAGTCAGAATGAAAACGGAATTACAAGAACTCACCAATAGCACAGCATCCGTAATTACCTTTACAGTTGAAGGCATTAAGTCTATGTTGTCAGCCTCAAAAAACACTGCACCAGGACCCGATCAAATAGACTATAATCAGCTAAGGAGCTTGTCTGACGGTGAACTGCAGGAACTAGCCGACTTGTATAATGAGAGTCTGATGCTGGGGGACGTTCCCGAAGACTGGTTGCACAGCTACTTGGCAGTGATACCTAAGCCAGGCAGAGAT
This sequence comes from Onchidella celtica, assembly GCA_963931925.1. Taxonomy (NCBI): domain Eukaryota; kingdom Metazoa; phylum Mollusca; class Gastropoda; order Systellommatophora; family Onchidiidae; genus Onchidella; species Onchidella celtica. The sequence goes on from OZ007567.1 coordinate 117,578,780, forward strand.
CACATCAAACTAAATGGTTACCGAGTGATAACAATGCAAAACACAGTTGGCAAATTAATGGAGAAAATGGTTGCACAGATCCTTGCAGCTGACCTTGAGTATGGGGAGGCACTACCAGCGACCCTTGGAAGCTATAGAAAAGGAAAGCACACATGGGCAAATGCAGCAATTTTTGCTTATGACACATATGAGGCATTTCAGCGAAAGGAAGAGACACTGGCTGTGGCGGTGGACCTGGAAGATGCATATAACAGAGTATCATATGAGCGACTCCTGAGCCTGCTGGTTGAATGTGAGTTAGATCCATACCTGGTCAGTTGGGTCGCCAGCGCCCTGATGAAACGCACAGTAGCATTACGTTTGGAGCAGTGGGTGTCAGAGCCAGTCACTATCACGCCGGGACTTCCACAGGGATCACCGCTATCTCCAGTTCTCTACAATATCTACACTAGTCGGCTAGCCAACATAACCATTCCCAGGGGCAGAGTTCTTACATTTGCGGATGATGCACTGTTATATACATCAGGCACAGAACGAAACGCCATGATTGACGTTATGGGAGAAGCGTTGAATGAGGTTGACTCATGGTGTGAAGAGCACAATGCTGTGGTAAACCCTGCTAAAGCAGCAGCACTTTGGTGCTCACTAGACAATCACATAGTGCAGAAAAGCCTTGAACCAGTGAGAATGGGAGGCGAGGATGTCGAGCGTGTAACGGAACTTAAATACCTTGGAATAAAGTTTGACAGAACCCTCTGTTTTAAAGAGCACGTGAACCACATAGTGAAGCGCTGTGCAAGTGGACTGGCTGCAGTAAAGACAATGGCCGCCCTCGGATTAGAACAGCGCCAATTGCTTATTCTTTTCAAAGCCACAGTGCTATCAGTCATCGACTATGGTCTGGGCATCGTCACAATTTCCAAGACACAGTTGATGAAATTGGAAAAGATTCAAAACACTGGAATGAGAATCATCCTTGGATGCACCCGTGACACACCGATAGCAGCAATGAGATACATCCTCGGGCTCCCCAGTATTGAACAAAGGCACACACTAGCCCAGGTTAAGGCAATGTTTAGAGTGGCGAAAGACCAAAAACATCTGCTGCATGACCAGCTGAATGTCAGGAAAGGTAGTAGAATAAAGCGAGGCAGATCATGGTTAGCTGAAGCTGAGGCCACTGTACAAAAAGTGTGTGAACTTGACAATGTGCGAAGGGGTGAGGAGTATGTGAAAGTGGACGAAAAGATGGCCGGCAAGTACACTAGAGTGGTCATCACCATGGGCCGAGAATGCCGTGAGAGGGCTGCATGTGCCGTTAATGCGGACGTGCTGGAACTGGTGCACGAGAACAGCAGGACAGGAGATGCGGTGGTGTATACAGATGGATCAGTCACTAGAGGAGAAAGATCTGGATGGGGTTACACGGTCAGCGTTGATGGCAGGACAGTGGCAGAAGATGGAGCTGCATATCAAGTCACAACATCTAGTATGAAAATGGAGGAGGTTGCCGCTGAATACGCACTTGCATGGTTACAGAGGAGCACCCACACATGTGCCGTCATTGTGACAGATTCCCAGAGCATGCTCAGGAAAATAGAAACAGGATACCTCAAAGCCGAATGGGTGCAGTATCTGCACGACAGTAAACTGAAAAGGCTGACTTGGAATTTCTCCCCTGGACACGCTGGAGTATCTGGAAATGAGAGAGCGGATAAGCTTGCTGGTGAGGCCCCAATGCAAGGCTCTCTTAGTCTCGGGGAAAATGAAATTCTCGCAGCTTTGAGAGAAACAGCACCACAGGAAGACGGGGACACCATCGAACGTATAAAACTGTTTGGGCATCAGAGAGGCTGTGGAGTCAAGAGCCGGTTGTGTGGTACTGCAAGACGACTGTTCAATCAACATCTTACTGGAGTTGTTAGTGAGAAGACCTTGTCCGACATGATGGCGCGGAGAGCTGAGCACGTATGGGTGTGTCCCGAGTGCGGGGAGGCTGGTTCTACACCGAAGTAACAAAGTAAGTAATTGTTGTCGCCCCTGCTGGTGACAAGAGCCAGAAGTTTTTCTAGTTGTGTCCCCTGCTCAGTGCAGGGACCGGCTCTTTTTTTATTTGGACAGTTAAATTATTGGGGTGAGTTCTGAAGTGGCCAGGGTGGTGGGCCGCCGGATGGGGGAGTGGGTTGGGTGGGGGGTGGGGGGGTGGGGGGAGGTAGACAGCAGAAGTGTAGTAGGTTGGGTAGAGGAAAATGTGGGGTTATGGGGAAACTTCTGTTGCTGGGGAGACGTGTGACTGTGCGGAGAAGAACGCCACTTTCGGCATAATTATTGTTTGGAGCAAGCGTGTGCTGAAACCTATTTGGCTGCGACCGCGACACCGTTTCCTCCAGTTATTTGCACCTTCGTTTTTGCGATTTCAACTACAATGATGTAATTCAAAATTGCTCTATCTATAAAAAAGTATAATAGTATAAATGCAACAACTGACAAGTGAAAGAATTAGAGTTTACGGCTCGCTTGTAATAGCACTTCTTTATTATTAACATTGATATATCTAGACCTAAAGATTTAGTCTAGCTGTTAGGGTAGAAACACGGTGGCACGGACAGGGACAGCCAATTGCTGTCACAGCAAAACTTCAAAAATCGTGCACGCCAAAAACCACTCGTGATTTCTTTAAATAAACACCAACCCGGTTATACTGAACACGGGCAGGCACGGACAGCGACGGACAGCGACAGCCAGGAAAACTCGAATGGTGCGTGTTCTATTTCTCCTGTCTGTCTGTTTCAAGGGAGTTAAAAATACGATTCAATTGTCGTTCCCAGTGGTCGTTCTAGATGTATATATTTAATAGGCCTATATATGATTTATGTCAGGATGGACGAAGAGAAACTGATCATTGCTGTGCAAGAAAGGCCAGCAATTTATGACAAGAGTTACAAAAATCACGCTAATCGTGATTATATTGAAGCAGTGGAAAACCATAGGCCTTGAATTGGGATCGGATGGTAAGTTTTCAAAGATACAAAGATGAATGTCTACCCGTTGTACTGCTATGTCTCAATATTAGATGCTGTGTCATGGATGGCAAACCTGGTCCTTTTTCAGCAGTGAAAACAGTTTGCTAATGTTTATGAAATGTCATTTTAAAATGTACTTATTCTTTTATGTCATTTCATATTGAGACGCAACACTTCCCGACGGTGAAGTGAAATATTCTGTAAGAGCCATCCTCACTGCAGTAACGTCTCGCGTGGGTCTTCTTATAATATCATTGACGGAGCAATCCCCAGTTGTGTCGGTAGAAAAGTCGAAGACTTCACTCATCAGTCTTACTCGTTCAGGCTCTTTCAAATGAATAAAGTTGTGTAAAGCACAAATGGCCTCAACAATGTCACAGGCAAAATCTTCTGCTACAGATCAACCAGTGATACAAGCCAAAGCCTGACTGACCAAACCTGAAGGTAGTAATTTTAGTATTGTCAATACATCAATACATATTCCTTAAAAAGACCACAGCTAAAGAATACGAACAAAATTCGTGCGTTTCTTTTTTTACTACCTTACTACGATTACGATGACGATATTATCTGATGACATAAAAGGGAGGAAAATAGTATGTAGAGAATATCAGATAAAATACACCAGCAAAACTAGCTAAGTAATGCCCCCTGTGCATGCAGGGAACAGAGAAATACTAGGTCTTTCATAAATAACTTGACACTTTTTAAAAGTGCGTTACTTTCAAACTGCATCACCCAATGTGTTGACATTTTTACACCTCGTTGAGATCACTGACCACTTACCAATTTTATTCACTTTCACCTTAGGGTCCTGCTTGGGCTGCCCGGGTCATGTGATTTTGATTTTTTCATTCTCTTGGCCTTAAAACTGGATAAATTAAAAAAAAAAAAGAAAAAACACACGTGGAAAAGTTCAACCAACTTCTTTAATACGCCGCCTTCAAATCGGCGCTTTTCATTACGATAATAAACATTTCTCGGCTAGGCTGAGATAAAAGAAATCAGATTATTGGGATGTTTAATGCCGGGTGCCCTATTGCTGTTGTAGCTGGGAGATTTAACGTCAGCAGACAGACGGTAAACGATGCAAGAAACCGCCAAAGTCCAGGCAGACCAAGAGTGACAACCCACTGACAGGATGCCTTTACATGTACTTGCATTTGACGTTATTTTAAGAAGTCGCTTCAAAACAGCTCATAAGACAACAGATGAGCTAGATGTAATAATGCTCGACCACTGTCTGTAAACACTGTTGCAATCACATGACTGATCCAGTCTATGCGTCGCCGATGCCAGTCTGTCATCAATACAAGGGGCGGACACACTCGTTACTAGTAATACTGCACTTGGGATATTTGAGTAGATATGACATCCTACTAATTGCGAGTCTTAGCTACCGGCATGGTCACCCTCCTGAAAACTTTAATTAACACCCCCCCCCTCCCTCCTCGACAGGAATTAATAACAATAATGAGAGAGTGGCAAGTTTGGGGGGGGGGGGTATTGCTGTCACTCAGTCGGTACACAACACCTGGCTGGTTATATCTTCCATCGAAAGCACGATCCCGAGCGTTCCTGGACTCCAGCCTGCAGTGATCCCCCAGCTACAGAAACTACAACAAAGGCCCATGACTACACGGACTAATTCTGTTTGCCACGTAACACAACATGGCAGCAGTTATCGTACCTTTCCCGCCAAGGCACAGTCCTTCCTGGTCACTCACGCTCCCTGACCTGACTTGACCATGAGGCGAACACCCTTTGACAGATAAACAAAAACAGAAACAATGCGGGGGCTACTCTGATCAGTAGTGCAAGGCAGAGTTATCTCTGGTGCAAGGACCCTTGAATACGTGAGAATACCAGAAATGAATACCGGAAATACTTCCATTTGATGCTGGCAACATCGTGTTGGACGGAAGATAGGTGGCTAGGTGTTATATTATTATTAATAAACTGCCAGAGGCGAGTCAGACATCCCTCTTGTGATACGGTAACAAAATTGTAGCGTAATTGCTGAAGAGTATGGTGTGCTACTGCTGCGCCGAATGTTACGTAAGGGCTCCTCCTCTATCCGCACTGTGGCTCTTTTTATGATACCACAAGACAACGTACAAGTACCATTCAAATGCGTACAAATACCTTTTAAAAACGTACAAACGCCATCCAAAAACGTGCAAGCACCAAATACCATTCAAAAACCTACAGGCACCTTTCGGAAACATTCAAATACCATTCAGAAAACGTAGAAGTACCAAGTACCATTCAAAAACGTATAAGTTCCAAGTAGCATTCAAAAAAGGTACCAGCGCTAAGTATCATTGAAAAACGTACAAGTTTCAAAAGCGCACAAATACCATTCAAAAGCGTACAAATACCATTAAAAACATACAAGTACCATTCAAAAACATACAAGTACCATTCAAAAACATACAAGTACCATTCAAAAACATACAAGTACCATTCGAAACAAACAAATATCACTGAGTTTTAATGCGCGTAGGCACGATAACAGCCACTTTGCGCACTTCACGGTCTTTTTGGTACATGTTCTGTATTTATGTTTCGTATTCAGAGCTTTTAGTTCAATAATAGAATTAAATACATTCATATAATTTTAGTACATTCGTAAAAATCCTCAAAAGTTGTTTTGTATGATCTGAAAAGTCATGTAAGTGAGTATAAAAGTTTTTTTAAAATCAAGCTGTAAATAGTAGCCTCTCTCAGAAAGGAGGGGATGCGTTGCGAGTCCACCTCAGAAAATAATTCTTCCTTCATGGATCCGCAGGCATAGTGTCTTCTTCGGATATATATGCATGAATTCTACACATTCAGTTAAAATATGTTTTATTGATAGTTAGTAAGTATTGATAGTAAGTTAGTACGTAAGTAGAGTAAAGTAAGTAAGTAAGTAGAGTAAAGTAAGTAAGTAAGTTACTTAGTAAATGGGTAAGTAAGTAAATAAGTAATAATTAACTTGTATAGCGGCCAAATCCACACAAAAATGATTTGCCCTAAGGCGCTGAACTAAAATTACTAAAATTAGAAACAGGATTAACATAGAATCAATACATCATGCCCCCACTCACACATATTGACAAACATTTAGTCTACTCTCATCTTCAAACCCCGGAGAACAAAAAGGGACATACGTTTCCGAGAAAATAGTCCTGCACAATTCAGTTTTTGAGCCTATTTTAAAATATTTTCACTTTTCCTGGTGGCAACGCTGATGTTATTCCACAATTCAGGAAAGGCGACATCCTTTCAAATGTCCACACACTCTCACACATAGATGGCATTCTTTCAAATGTCCACACACTCACACACACAGATGGCATCCTCTCAAATGTTCACACACTCTCACACATAGATGACATCCTTTCATATGTCCACACACTCTCACACACAGATGGCATCCTCTCAAATGTTCACAAACTCTCACATATAGATGACATCCTTTCAAATGTCCACACACTCTCACACACAGATGGCATCCTTTCAAATGTCCACACACTCTCAAACATAGATGACATCCTCTCAAATGTCCACATACTCTCCCACACAGATGACATCCTTTCAAATGTCCACACACTCTCACACACAGATGACATCTTTTCAAATGAACACAATCACACACAGATGACATCCATTCAAAAGACCACACACACTCGCACACACAGATGACATCCTTTCAAATCTCCACACACATACAAATAACATCTTTTCAAATCCACACACACACACACATACATATAACATCCTTTCAAATGCACCCCCACACACATATATAACATCCTTTCAAATCTCCACACACACACACAGATGACATCCTTTAAATCTCACACAAACACACACATATAACACCCTTTCAAATCTCCACACATACACAGATGATATCCTTTCAAATGCACCCCCCCCCACACACTCATATAACATCCTTTCAAATCTCCACACACACACACAGATGACGTCCTTTCAAATCTTCACACACACACACAGATGACATTCTTTCAAATCTCCACACACAGAGGACATCCTTTAAAATCTCCACACACACTCTCACACACAGATGACATCCTTTCAAATTTTCACACACACACAAACAGATGGCATCCTTTCAAATCTCCACACACACACAGATGACATCCTTTCAAATTTTCACACACACACAAACAGATGGCATCCTTTCAAATCTCCACACACACACAGATGACATCCTTTCAAATCTCCACACACACACACAGATGACATCCTTTGAAATCTCCACACACACTCTCACACACAGATGACATCCTTTCAAATCTTCACACACACACAAACAGATGGCATCCTTTCAAATCTCCACACACACACAGATGGCATCCTTTCAAATGTCCACACACACACAGATGGCATCCTTTCAAATCTCCACACACACACAGATGGCATCCTTTCAAATCTCCACACACACTCACACAGATGGCATCCTTTCAAACCTCCATACTCATACAGATGACATCCTTTGAAATCTCCACACACACACACACAGATGACATCCTTTCAAATCTCCACACACACACAGATGGCATCCTTTCAAATCTCCACACACACTCACACAGATGGCATCCTTTCAAACCTCCATACTCATACAGATGACATCCTTTGAAATCTCCACACACACACACACAGATGACATCCTTTCAAATGCACCTCCTCCCACACACACACATATAACATCCTTTCACATCTCCACACACACAGGTGACACCCTTTCCAGTGTCCACACATACACACATGACGTCATTTCAAATGTCCACATACAATCACACACAGATGACACGCTTTCAAATGAATGTCCACACATATTCACACATACATGACATCTTTCAAATGTACATACACACAGAATGATGACATCCTTTCAAATGTACACACACACACAAGCACACAGAATTTACATCCTATCGAATGTGCGCGCTCACACGCACACACACACAAGTGACATCCTTTTAAATGCACACATACAGATGACAACCTTCCAAATGTACACACACACTCCCACACACACAAGTAACAACCTTTCCAGTGTACACACACATACACACAGATGACATCCTTTCAAAGGCCCACACACATAGATGACATCATTTGAGACTTCCATTCGCACACGTGAAATTCTTTCAGGTGTGTACTGACAATTTTACCTACATTTGAAAGACAACAATGCTCTGATCATCCAAAAAGGAACTGAATTTGGGGGATGAGGGGAGGTATTTTCCATGGCTTCAGTCATTTCTTTACCATCTAGAAATAGAATTTTGTTCTCTAAGCCCTTGAATACTTTTTTAATCATTTCTAAGAAAAAGTCAATTAAATTGTCCCCTCCTACTGTCGGATTGGTGGCCCAAAGAGCATTGCCTATGTGAGGACCCCTGAGAGCAACTATTGCACTGGGATTTCTCTTGACCAGACGAACTACTGCACCACGAAGTGCCCTCAGTCTGGTGTGTACTATACTGAAATGTGATGTAACGATGTGAAGGTAGTAGTGAACAATAATAATTTGTGTTCCCTTTGATGGTATCGAGTCAATGTGTTTAGCTACACCTCCGTAAGGAAAAACTTTGATAACTCTGTATCTACCTGGATACAGAGGCTGTTCTAAAGGTGTAAAAGTGAGAGTGAGATTATGTTGTGAGTTGACACAGAGTTTTATTCTATGCCATGTGCTTAGATCGGGACCATTGCACTGAATTTGATCTTTCAGAATTCCATACATTCTATTCGCATTTGAGTCTCCAAAGATCCTTATGTGTGTATCCTTCAAACATGACACTGCCCATGGAGATGTGAAATTAGGCGATCGACACTGCAGGGAGGTCCATTCTTCCCCGTTCCAGTAACCATTCGGTTTTCTTTCCGTGTCCCAGGTGACACCAAAACGTGTGTCTTTACAGGGTAACAGATCCTTTAGCTTTCCTGAAGACAAATTGTTAAAAAAAAAAAAAAACGGTTATGATAATCGTTTTTCACTTTAAAGGATTACCTTACAATAAAAAGTGACAAGATACTCTAACAATCAATGCATACTATTCCGTCTTTGACACAGGTTTCGGATTCCGTTGTTATTACATAAATGGATATAGAGCCTGTACCATTCACTTTAAATCTGTGTTTATATTGAACTGATTTCTCTTGAATTCCCAGTTGTGATGCCCACACTATTTAAAACAGTTTATATGATATTTCGTCTTTTCTACTCAGAACTGCTATCGTGCGGGCTCCAATTACTGAAACCTAAAGATTTTTTGGGGCATTTCGGTGCAAACTCTGCAATAGACAATTTTAACTGGACCAATACTTTTTTAAAACAAAGTTCTAGCAATGGCGTCCTCTGGTTTATGCTGATGTCTTTACTTTCTGGAATGTTTCAAATTCGGTTTTTGTCAGAGCTAAAGTTTCCAGAACCATGCTCGACAAAACTGCTCCAGGCAGGGAGATTCAACATTAACAAATTTATATCATTATATCTAGGCTGTTGTTACTAGTGCGTACACACCTCAAGTGTCTTGGGCTAGTTGCGCGTCAGTATACATACTTCTCCCTGGCCCCGTCCTTATCCTCAACCCTAAATCTAATCGAATCCCTAACCCTGACCCCTACCCTTTCAACCAAGAAAAAAAAAACAGGAGGAAAACAAAAAGGAAATCTGAAAGAATAATTAATTAAGGTTGTTGTTAGGAGTATTTCAGGCTGAGCTCTCTAGCTCTGGGTTCACAGAAGGCTTTAAAATACGTTCCCCTATCGCAAAAAACTTGGGGGACGTACGTACTTGTGATAACATTGTTATCAATCTATTGGACACTGACCACCAAGTCCCTCTACTATCTTTTCATTATTAATCCAGCTAGCCGACCCGTGCATTAATCACCTAGCAACCCATGCACTCATTATTTTTCCCATTAGCCGACTAATTTCACATGTATTGTCTATTCGGGCTATCAGTTAATAATTTGTTTCATTCATCAATCAATTCCTAGAAGGTCCATTACCTTTCTTGGAAACTCTGACGTCCAGTCCGCCCTCGCCACCAATAACATGCTTTGCTGGAGGTCTGAAACATCAGTCATTGATATTTAAGGAAATAATCTGAAATTTTCATGAATGGTTTTAAAACTGGCAAAACTAGTAACAGAAACATGCCTTCAGTATCAAAGGTGTGAGTATTTTCGTCACTCTGTATACCTGGATGGTTCTGCATTTCTCCCG
>OZ007567.1:117594056-117621556 GCA_963931925.1 Onchidella celtica
TATATGTGCTCACTCTGTGACCGAAGATGTAAATCGAATATCGGACGGATTAGTCATGAGAGGAGCTGCTCTCGGCATCTGTCTTGAAGTCAGAAAATGCTGCAAAGACGAAAAGGGTCGTATATATCTCTTTACTACCACGAGTACTGCCACGGGGAGTAGGGCCTCCCCTCCCCCCCCCTCAAAATACCCCCTGTCCCCCATCCCTCTGGTCTGGTCTGGGTGTTCATACGGTGATAGAGCGATTGGGGATACGAGGGATCTATCCCGAAAATCCTTGGACTAAAAATAGCGAGAATTGATTTTGTTCCCACGACGCTCTCTGTGTGTAACATCTTTCAACATTTGAACGAGGGACAAAATAGGACGCACAGAATCATGATACACCTAGCTATACCTTGGATTGAGTGGTCGGCCACAGTAAAAGGACAGTTGGTTTCTATACGTAAAGTTACAGAGGCACGGACGTCCAGGGATGTTTGGAGCTGACCAGCAGATGGTGTCCTGAGAATGAGATTGATGATGATTCAATAACCAACACTGCCAAACTCCAAAATGATGTTTTGCACATTTTTTTATTTTATATTTATTTACTCCCTTATTTTCTTTTATTTAATGATTGATATATATATTCTTTCATTTCTTCATTTAATTCATTTATTCACTCATTTATTTACTTATTATCTTTTTTTTTTATAGATAATATTATTATTCTTTCATTTATTTATTATTTAGTTATATATTTATTTTTATTTATTATTTATTCATTTATTTACTGTATAAAAAAATCTTACAACACTACACAACAGAACTCCAACTCAAACAAGGAAAGTACATATTACGAAGAAACCAAAACATAATAATGTAATAATGTGTTGATACTGAATTATTTCCTCATAGTGTTTGTTCTTTCCCAACAATTTCTCTGTATAATTGTAAAGTTCACATTTCAACGCTAGACCTGGACACATCAGTATGATCGTTACCTCCTTTATTTTTCCATTCAGAAAACGTCCAGTGAGGTATCTGCTCACCCCCAGGTGGGATTGGTGAAAAACCGTTCTCAGGTATTCTCTAGGGGAGATAACTGCCACTAAAAGCTGATCAGGATAAAAAAAAAATAGAGTTACCATTCTTGGTGTGCCGATTTTTCAAAACAATGTAGAAGTTTCCATGTGTTAGCTCCTCAACGTCAAGGAAATATACATGTACATGTAGTTCGTACTGACTAAACAAACCCAAACATGCCCCAGAAGCTCACACTGAATCAAATAATGTTGCATATACGTGTTTTAGATGTGGTACCCGGTGTAGCCCATATGTTCTGGGCTAGGCCAGTTTAACCCCGGGTATAGTCTGGCGGGGGTATAATCTGGCCTCCTACACCGGCAATGATACGAGAATCAATAAGATGAGACACTCCCTTCTTCGCACCATTACAAAAACCGTGCACACAATTGGCGCGGTAATGGGGGGGGGGGCGGGGGGCATGGCCCATTGCGTCAAAAAAATACTTGATATAATGATAAATTTATAATGAGGATTTGTTACAGTGCTACTGCTTCTAAAAAAAAAAAAAGGAAATATAAAGAGAGTTTTCCCACTGCCAGTGAAGTTACAGTCACAAAATAAGTAATGTCAGTCAAAGTCGACAGCAATAGCTGAACAGTGAGCAAAATTCAATATTGTCCCCATTTGGCTTTGTAAAATACGGCACTGTTCATGACTCCCGCACATTCGCAGCTAGGTGGCGGTGCGAAATCTGTGCACGCTAAAAGCGCTAGCTGTCTCATCTTATTCCATTTACTATCTTTGAAACCGGGTAGCTCTCTAGTCCTCTGAAAAAAAAAGAAGAGAAAATAGAATATAGGCCTAATATCACGGTGCTAAGCTCGAATACTAGGCTGTCATTGTGCTCCAAATTTAGTTTTGTTCAAGAATTTTGAACTAGGCCAGAATGACAAAAATAACAATTTCAATTCAAAACTACAAAATTTCTGACCGTGAAATTGCCTGGCAGTATGCATCGCACAGAAATCTTGTAGCTTCCGTTCCTGAGAGGTTTCACTTGAGAGGCGTATCGATACTGGGCGTTCTTCATCCACACTCTGATGACGTCACCTCCCAATGTCCGGCGTTGACCATAGCTATCTACCAGATCAACACGGCCAGTGATTACGTCATTGATATTACAGTAAACAACCCCGTCTTTCATGCCATGGATGACGACCTTGGACAGCGTTACGTTAGGTAACTTGTTCTGGTCTGATACAGGGGGATACTTCATGTAATCCGCTTCAAATGGTAAAATATACTGGTTTTCTGATAAAAATGGTATGTAGGGCAGACGTGAGGATGTTATAAGTTTGGCCCATTGCCCGTGCTTTGTAGCCCAACAGCCACTTTCATTTTTCAGACACCTGTTGTCACAGGTGCTGGAGACTTTGGCCTTAAACGTGTCAAATATTTCATATAGTGTCTTCCTTTCAAAGTTTACAGGTACTAATTTGGGCCACACAGGAATGTCCTCAAATGTCCCAGACCTGGGAAAAGAAGACAAAACATCGGCGGATTTTGAGGGTGGGTTCTTTCATTGCTCATTTTCTTTTACAACGTGGTTTATAGACAAAAATATGTTTTGCACAGCGTTGGAAAGTACAAACAGAAAATGAGACCATCAACTAGAAAAAAAAAAAAGAAGAAATAAGAATTTAAAAAAAAAAGAGATCTTCACGAACTTTCCGGCATCCATTTTTTAAAAACAGATTTGATAGATGGGACAGATCAACTCTCAGTTTGACAAAACTGACTGTTCAGTTACGTCGTTTTGTGAGAGGAAACGTTGAGTAATTGGTAAATGTTGCAAGTCAATTCCCCTGAATGCACTTTTCAGTAGTGGAAATATAAATACAATGGTCACCTGCTAAATCTGTATAAGAAATAATACCCAAACGATACAATACAAACTAAAAGAGAAGACAGAAAATGTTTGTAACAGCTGAGGTTGTTCTAGCACGTTATAGTAGGGGGGAGTTAGTTGATCTAACTACAACCCTTTAGAAAACGAAACTATTACAGCTGTAAAATAAATAAACACGAGATCCGACGATAGATTAAATAATACTAAAGTTTAATAACTGTATAGTGAACAATAAATTACTGGGAAGACACCAGCGAAACTAAATATCTACGCCACACAAAAGGAAACTCACTTACTCACCCCACCAACCACTCACACAGGTCTATATATATAAACATTCCTATAGAAAGTTCCCGAAATAAACGTTACCTTTGCCCTCGCACAAACTAACCAATCACGCATCAATACGTCATCAGGTTACATCACCCAAGGCCAAATCTGGCGTAAACATCCTTATCCACAATGTTATCGAATGTTCGGGAACATACTAATATTTACTGAACGAGTCAAAACACCTGACAACAAGCGAGCGAGGAAAAAAAACTACTCACTAGAAAAGAAGGTCAGGTCACGGAGTACAGTATAGTTGTCAACAATAAAATGAAAACAGAAATGAACACATGCTCACCCGTGTAACAAGTAAACGGGGGAGGGCAAGGGATAGCTTGCAGATGCTACACAACTCCCCAATTTAAGTTGAATATTTTCAACTCCAAAACATTATTCAGCGTCTGCAATATCTTGAAATAACAATCTTACAGCACTCCCAATCTCACAAAGGTAGTTGCTAATTCTATTACAATTATTAACAATTTCAGTGCCTTCCCAACTTTCATCGCAAATACAATACAATGCAATATCCTTTGCATCACTAGTACCATAACTAATACAATACCGTCATTGCTTCCCAATAGTAGACAGTAGGCCTACTAGTCAAAATAACACAACGCCACCACTGTGGTGAAACAATGGTCAATGATATTATTACAAATCATATAAGGTGAAACGATGGCCCATCGTTTACACAATGCTTCGTGCACGAATCATAGCATATTAACTTGTTGTACATAACATGGTTATCTCCAAAATGTATAACTCATACGTACAATGGCAAAATACTAATACATATCGGCCACTGATCAGGGTCTATCTTCATCATATTAGGTCAAAACAAGTTACAACAATGCAATATAACACAAACACTGCTTGCTCGCAGTCCCCATTTGGGTTACACTTTTCAAACATTACACCAAGTTCCATTGGTAACAAATATGACATAGCATAAAATCAAAATGTGACTAACACATCATGACTCTCTATCAGCCATCAATTCAATATTCAGTCACAGATGAATTATGTCCCCAATTACAGTACAATACTGCCGTCCTAGAAATTCATCTAGTAGGCAAAAGTATGGGTTACAATGCATTTCACTGATAGTGTACTACTTTAAAATACCCTGCTCAGGAAATCGGCACAGACATTTTCTCTGCCTTTTACGTAGTGAATCCTGAATCGATAAGACTGTAAAAATAAACTCCATCGTAATAACTTTGGACTGTCAAACTTGGCGGAGTTCAAAAACTCTAATGACCGATGGTCAGTTTGGAGCACAAACTCCTTTCCATACAAATACAAAGTAAACTTTTTTACAGCCCAAACAATAGCTAAACATTCGTGCTCTGAGACCGAATATTTTGTCTCACTAGGCAATAGCTTACGACTAGCATATGCCACAGGGTACAACTTTCCCTCGTCTTCCTGCATAAGACTAGCGCCTAATCCGCGATCTGATGCATCAGTTGCTAAGACAAACTCTTTGGAAAAATCTGGCAAACATAACACGGGTTTGGAGATAATGACATTCTTCAAAGAGGTGTACGCTTTCTCCTGCGTTTCATCCCACTGAACTATATTGGGCTGACCCTTTCTAAGTAAATCAGACAATGGTGATGCAATCGCTGAAAAGTTAGGAATAAATTCATGGTAATATCCCACTAATCCTAAGAATGCTTTCACTTCCTTCTTAGTGGTGGGTCTGGGTGCGTCTCGTACCTTACATACATTCTCTTCTAACAGGCCAATCATACCTTCTCCCACTAAGTGTCCAACAAAGTCTACTTCAGACGTTCCAATCAGACACTTCGATGGTCTTGCAGTTAATCCAGCTTGGTCCATCCTCTGCAGTAAGTCCTTGAGAGTCTTCACATGCTCGTCGAATGTCTCTGTATGAATCAGCAGGTCGTCCACATATGCTGTCACATTGTTCATTCCACGGATCAATGGCTTTACGATCCTGTTCAGTGTGGCTCCTGAGTTCATCATCCCAAAAGGCATCCGAATGAATTCATAGTGTTCGCCCATGGTGACGAACGCCGTCTTGGGAATGTCTTGCTCTCGAACTTTCACTTGCCAGTATCCCTTGCTCAGGTCAATCCGAGAGAATAATTTTCCTCTCGAGAGACTCTGAAACACTTCTGATGGCGCTGCTGTCGGATGAGGGTCGAATACTGTGATCTTGTTTAACCTCCTGTAGTCGATGCAGACTCGGTTGGATCCGTCCTTCTTCTTGACGACAACAACAGGTGAAGCATAAGCTGATGAGCTCCTTCGAATGATGCCCAGCCGTTCCATGGTGCTAAGCTCCTCCTTCAATGAGTCGCGCATAGCGTAGGGCACCGGGTATGGTCGTTGACGAACTGGTACTTCTGTCGTCAGGTCGATGCGATGTTCACCCAACTGGCAGCATCCAGGAAGATTGGTGAAGACGTGCTGGTAATTCTTCACCACATTGCAGAGTTCTTGACGTTGTTCCGATGTCAGTTGCGTTCCATACTGGACATCTCTGTAGCCTTCATTCTGGTCCCAGCTTCCTAGGTCGGTAAGGTCCTCCGTCGTTCCACCATTGTCGCCTTCCAGGTCGCAGTCCTCGATGATTGTCATGCCAGCTGACTCCACGGGTTGACTCTTGTCCATCATGTCGTCCTCTGCCAGTCCACTCTCAGCACTATCACCGCCGCCGTCCTTTATGGCGTTGACATGTTCAGGCGTGGTATCTCTCCTACTGTTGTCCATCCCACACATCTCGGTCACAATAGGTCTCGGTTCCATTGCCACTGCTGCTGCTTTTGACGTCCTTGGAATGTATCTCTTGAGGAGATTGGCGTGCAAGGTCTTTTCTTTTGCACCCATCTTGACTCTATAGTCGTTAACACCGACAACTGAGACTACCTTATATGGTCCCTTCCATTGGACTAGGAGCTTGTTAGTGTTCGTCGGCAGTAGCACCAACACTTCATCTCCGGGGCGGAACTTCCTCTCTCGCGCCTTCCGGTCGTAGTAGATCTTCTGTCTACCTTGAGCCTTGGAGAGTTCTTCCGTCGCTAACTTCCATGTGTCCTCCAGCCTCTCACGTAGTTCCATGACGTACTGGTAACTGGTCTTCGTTTCCGGCTCCTCTACGTCCTTGGTCCATAGTTGACGTAAGATGTGCATCGGTCCTCTCACAGTTCTCCCATACAGCAACTCGAATGGGGCAAACTTGGTCGACTCTTGGGGAACTTCACGATATGCGAAGAGCAGCGGGTTGATGTATCTGTGCCACTGCTTGGGTTGCTCTGCGCACAGTCGTCTCAATGTTTTCTTCAGTGTGCCGTTGAATCGCTCCACCAACCCGTTGCACATAGGGTGGTAGACTGTAGTGGTCGACTGTCGAATTCCCAGTAGTCTATTCGTTTCCTTCATGACATCTGACATAAACTGGGTCCCTTGGTCAGACAAGATCTCTTCGGGCACACCCAAACGGCTGTAGATGTTCACTAAGGCTTCTGCTACCGTTTCTGCGTCGATCTTCTTCAAGGGTGTGGCTTCAGGGTAGCGAGTAGCGTAGTCTATGTATACCAGGATATACCGATGTCCACCTTCACTTGGGGGGTCGATAGGTCCTACTAAGTCCACGGCCACTCGCCTAAATGGTACGTCCACTACTGGCATACTCTGCAGGTGCACCTTTGGGGTCGCTCCTTTGTTCACCGTCCTCTGGCATATGTCGCATGAGCGGCCGTATCTCGCGACGTCACCTTCAATTCCAGGCTAATAAAAATTGCTCATAACTTTGTCTTTGGTTTTCTTCACGCCGAGGTGTCCTCCGACGATCGATTCGTGGGCAACACTCATTACATACTCTCTCAGTTTCTCGGGTAGTACCACTTGTCTTGTAATCGTAGCCTGTCTCAGGTCCTTGTTGTTCCGTTACAATACTCCTCCATGTTTCTCAAAATGAACAGACTTATGGCCTCTGTTGGTCGGATTTTTCTTCTGCCCCAACTTCTTGAGGTCTTCGTCTTCTTCCTGGAGTCGGATGAGTTCCTTCCTATCCACTCCCGCGTGCCGTTCTGCCCTCGGCACCCTCAGCGACGTAGACTGGTCCTTCCTCTTCTCCTGGGCCCTCGTGGTCACCGCTCCTACCATCACCTCAGTATCAGGGTCGTACGGGTCCTTCGCCCCGTCCACGTTCCCGACTACTAGGTCGCAGATGGTCTCCGGGAGACACAGTGCCGTCACTCTGCCCGTCAGGTAAGGCGTTCTCACGTCGATAATGGCTTCCTCCGCCGCTAGCAAGGAGTTATCGATCCTCGCGATAAGTTTCTTCCCACCGGTGAGCTGTCCGTCGTCCACCAGTGATCGCCGCACCACTACACCTTCACAGCCGGTATCTCTTAGGACATCTACTGCTCGATTTCCAATCAAGCCCTTCATCACTGGTAACTTCAGCTTCTCCACGGTCCTTCCGTCACTGCATCCTCCGCAAGTAACAGGCACCGCTAACTGTAGCTTCCCGTCCTTCATTACCGCTTGAACGTTGATGCTGGTGTCAGCCGTCGTCGCATCCTGTCTCGACGACTCGTCCGCCGCTATCACTACGGCCGCCGCCGCCTTGTTCGGCTTGCCTCGTCCCATATCCTTCTGGGCTGGACACATCCTCCGAACGTGGCCTGGCTTTCCACAAAGGTAACATTTCAACTCACCTTTGTCGTTTATCTTAGTACGACACTCCGTCGCCTTATGTCCCGGCCTCTGGCACCTATGGCAGACCTGTAGACTTCTGTCTCCGTTGGGCCTCTGTCGCACTGGCCGGCTCTGCAGACTGGCGCTCCCGCTGAGTGTCCGGTTCCTCGCTACCAGGAACGCCTCCGCTGAATCTGCGATGTCCTGTAGCGTCTTTGGTTTCCTCTCCCTCACATGGGTTGCAAGGTCTGGTGGGCAGGCATCCATGAATTGCTCTCTGACGAACAGATCTCTCACTCCTTCGTAGGTCTCCTCCGTCTTCGACAGCTTTATCCACCTCTCTAGATAGGTCTTGATCCTGGTCAAAAACATTCCAACATCTTCTCCATCTTCAGGCTTACCTTGTCTGAACATGAGTCTGTATCCGTCCTCTGACAGGTTGTACCTCTTCTGCAACGCTTCCTTGACTTTGTCGTAGTCCTTGGCTTCGTCGATCGGTAGTCTGCAGAAGCACTCCAAAGCTCTCCCGGTCAGCAGGGCAGACAGTGATGTCGTCCAGGTGGATCTGGGCCATTCAGCTGTCTCGGCAAACCTCTCAAACCGCAGCAACCAGCTATCCAGATCGTCCTTCTTGTCCTGAAATGCAGGTAGCTTGGGTCTCTTAGAACTGGCGTGGTCGTCGGTCTTCTGCGCTGAGTCGTTGCCTCCACGTTGCTGGCGCATCCTCTCTATCTCCAACTCGTGGTTCATCTTTTCCCTTTCCAGCTGTCGTTCAGCCTCCTTCTCCTGTCGTTCAGCCTCCTTCTCCTGTCGTTCAGCCTCCTTCTCCTGTCGTTCAGCCTCCTTCTCCTGTCGTTCAGCCTCCTTCTCCTGTCGTTCAGCCTCCTTCTCCCGAGCCTGTCGTTCAGCCTCCAGCTGTCTTTCTCTTTCTAGGCCTTCACGGAGGTAGTCCCGTCTCTCCTGCCCAGTGAGCTCCATAGCGTCCGCTTCCTGGCTAAGCCTTCCAATAACCTCCGACATGTTGTAGATAGCTTGTCGATGATATTCTACAATAAACTATGTAAATAAATCTAGTAATTTTGATCTGGTCCGCTCGAATATGGTCGGATCCCGGACGAGCCCCCAATATGTAACAGCTGAGGTTGTTCTAGCACGTTATAGTAGGGGGGAGTTAGTTGATCTAACTACAACCCTTTAGAAAACGAAACTATTACAGCTGTAAAATAAATAAACACGAGATCCGACGATAGATTAAATAATACTAAAGTTTAATAACTGTATAGTGAACAATAAATTACTGGGAAGACACCAGCGAAACTAAATATCTACGCCACACAAAAGGAAACTCACTTACTCACCCCACCAACCACTCACACAGGTCTATATATATAAACATTCCTATAGAAAGTTCCCGAAATAAACGTTACCTTTGCCCTCGCACAAACTAACCAATCACGCATCAATACGTCATCAGGTTACATCACTCAAGGCCAAATCTGGCGTAAACATCCTTATCCACAATGTTATCGAATGTTCGGGAACATACTAATATTTACTGAACGAGTCAAAACACCTGACAACAAGCGAGCGAGGAAAAAAAACTACTCACTAGAAAAGAAGGTCAGGTCACGGAGTACAGTATAGTTGTCAACAATAAAATGAAAACAGAAATGAACACATGCTCACCCGTGTAACAAGAAAACGGGGGAGGGCAAGGGATAGCTTGCAGATGCTACAATGTTCCATATTTCGGCTAGCGCCTTTATCAAGAAAAAAAAAAAAGACAAGGAAAAAAAAAAAACAATATAAAAAAAGAAAAATGCAACAGATAAAACAATTGGAGAATAAAAGAAATTTCTAGAATTGAAACAGAAAATACAACCAACTTTTATTGTTGCATTCTTTTATCTGTGACTTTTTTTCTGTTGTTGCTTTTTTTTTTTTTCCTTGATAAAGCGATAGCCGAAATATCGAACATTTTCTGCCTCTTCTTTTAGTTTGCATTGTATCGTTTGGGTATTATTTCTTACGCCAGGCTTTGCTACATACAACTTTTTCGTTTTGCCCAATTTTCACATTGTTTATAGCCCTGCTCCTGCTGCGACCTCACAGTTTTTCTGTGGTTTTTATAATATTTCGTCTAAATCCGTGGAGTCCATTTGTTCAAATTGACCTGGAAATACTGAACTTGCACAGCGAGCCCTTTTACTTAATCTGGGAATTCCCACAAAATTTGGTGTGCATGAACTGATTACTTCACCAGTGCCTAGGAAACAAAACTGCTGTTAAAGCTTGTTCAAATGAAGACTTCTCTCGGGACTTTTTCTGGGCGGCTTTTTCACTCAATGGACGGGCGCGTTTTCTAAAAAATCGTTCCTCCTATTTTATTGTAAGTGTTGCCATGTGAGCGTATTTTTGAGATACGATACTTTTTGAAAAGACACGCTCGTCAAAAACACGCCCAGAAAAGAACATGCTTCGTGGGCACAGTTATGGTCATTGAAAAATCGAGATTCACGATCGATGATTTGTGAATAGGTTGAAAAGCGGACTGTCTGCGACTGAATCCAGCCAATTAATAGTGGGAACGTTTGTGACTTTACCCCAAGTTAAACTACTGTTTTCAAATGATACCCAGAATTCAGTTATGTTTTGAGAAGCACTTGACGTTTAACTTAAAGACAGTGATCAGCCGGAAAGGCTACTTTCAGCGGTGTGTGCAGAATCTGTGGCTGCCGTGGCCAGACTTATTAGGTAAGACCTCTGAATCACAAATGCAGAGAGAACATTGCGCTGACCTACAATGGACTGATTTATACATGTATGAACAATAACATGAATATCAATTTTGAATCTTAATATAGTTGGTCAAAGATGGATACCCAATTGTTTGACGAATTAAGAAGCGCAGCAAAAGAAAGATTTTTCCAACTTATTTTGCAACAAATTTGACAATAACTGGCGATGAAATGTGGTTTTACCAGTTTGATCACGAAATTAAGCATCAGTCCAACTCCTGGCTGGGGGAATGCACCATAACAGATTATGTCTCGAGCGCTTTGTAAAATACGTAGGGCTGTGATCTCGGTCCTGACTGGCCATAATGCGACGGTCCCTGATCTCGAGCTAAAGAGAGTTACTTCGGACTGATATGTCAAGTATTGCATACCATAGGTGCTGAAAGTCTGGGAAAGTAAGTGTCCAAGGTAACCCTTACAGTGAGTGCTCCCAGTGGCACCATGGCAATGCGCCAGCGCTCACTGCAGCCAGACCAAAAGAGTTTCTAGCGGAGACAAAAGTGCAAGTCTTGCCTCATCTCCCCCCCCCCCCCCCACCCTTTGTTGTTCCCTGTCAAATTTTTCTGTTCCTTTTTGTCATTCCCAAACTTAAGTGATGTCAGTCTAACAGCACTGAGGAGGTGCCGGATGCGTCCAACATCAACTAAAGAGCGTTTTTTGAATCAGTTATGGCCCCTTTCAGGTAGTCATTCAAAATTAGTGTGAGAGCGATGTAAGTATTTGGTAGAAACTCACTATGCCCAGTCTTTTATCTTCGGATGGGACATAGCAAGTTTTAACTGAACACTTACACCGCGTCTCACACTAATTTAGAATGACAATCTAAAAGGGGCCATAACTCATGCAAAATTCGACTTACCAATTTTGGGAAAAACGCTTTTCTATTATGGTCACCGTGACCCTAGAAGACTGTCGTCACAGTTTTCTCAGTTGGTTGGGACGGATGGAACACTTACAGGGAAGAGGGGAAAGGGGGGGGGGGGGTGTACTTTGAACAACTGAAAGTTTCATTGTTTTTCTGCAGTTAAACGGAAGCGGTCGACTATATGGTATTAAAAGATTTTCCTCCTAATTAGCCATGATATTGGACTTGCTGTCATCATCTTCCAGGCTGCAAAGTTTTACCGGCATGTTTAACCAACTTTTGTGTGACTTGAACTGTTTTCTAGCGCACAAATGTGTGAACAAGTCAGTCACTATTAATCTAGGTCATGTACAAACTATTGCAGCCCCTCCAGTTTTCCTTTGATTTGTTTAATTTAATTACTTTCTGCTTACCATCCATCAGACCAGAGCAGGTAGGAGCAGCATGTTGTCAGAGTGGACAGACATATTATGAAGTAGGTTTTGTGAGAGAGCCGACCCCACCTCTTTCCACACAGTGCTGTAAACATCCTGATATGAAAAGATTTGTTTTCCTGTAAAAAACCTCAAAATGTGGAGAATGTTCGGGAATGTCCAGCGATGTCTTTACGTCTCTCCTCTCCAGCCTGTTTATGATTGTCAGCTACAGATGTAACATAAGAAACGCCACATTTTGTAAGTATTCATGAGCTCTCAAAATAGAAACTCGAACAATTTGAGTTTGAGTCTGACTTTGGATTTTACTGCGCGTCGGCATGGTAACGGCCACTTTGTGCCCCTCAAGGTCTATTTCTTTGTTTCGTATGTTGAGTTTAATATAGAACAAGGGCAAGAAGAACTGACAAAATAGTTAATGGAATGTGTCAATGAATTGTGGTATTAACGCTCTGAAGGTGTCTTGATTGCAAAGATCACACTGAAAATGTCTTGATTTCAAAGATGATAACCAAAATATCTTGATGGTAAAGATCACAATCAAAATATCTTGATGGTAAAGATCACAATCAAAATATCTTGATGGTAAAGATCACAATCAAAATATCTTGATGGTAAAGATCACAATCAAAATATCTTGATGGCAAAGACCACAATCAAAATATCTTGATGGCAAAGATCACAGTGTAAAATGTTATGTGGCAATGTTTATTTGCCCCAACATGTTGCAAAACCGTGTAGACGTTTGAATATTGTGGAGTTTTCTGTGTGTGACGAAAGACGTGCTATTTTTCATTTATCATTGCTACCCATGTTTCTGGGCCCCTAAGAATTTTGCTCACGGGGCCACCGCCCCTTTGGTTCCGCTCACTCTAGGCCACTGTCAACACATCAACAAAGTAAATCTAAACATATACCACAACAAGTGCAACAAGCGTGAATATGTGTGTATGTGTGTGCGTGCCTGTGTGTGTGTGTGTACGTATGTGTGTGTGTGTATGTGTGCGTATGTGTGTATTTGTGTACATTGTGAAAACGTCCCCATAGCAATCAAGAAGGGCACACTTTTTTATCTCCTTGACTCTTGTACGCGACAATTAGTGCCGGCCAGTCTTATAAATTTCTAAGAGCTTTTTAGTGTAAAAAGATGTGGACGAACTCCAGCCGTTCTCTGGACAAAGAATTGCCAGTTGGTTTATCCACAAAAAGACAAGTGGAAAATATTCTTAATCAGAGAAAGATGTCAGTGCAGCAGGTCGTATCACCACATCCATTTCACTCGATGCCAGTGTGCCGCATGTGGCTCCTCAATCACGTGTAACATTGCTTGTCATTCAGGGCATTGTGCACGTATCTAAAGAGATCCAGTTACGGGACTGCAAGATGTCTCGAGTTGGTGCCTTCATTGGACGTTACCGTTCCCTACAACTCTAGTCATCGGAGGGCTTGATCAAGGCCAACTGACAATTCGGATTAAGCGTGAATGGGCCCCTACAGGTGACGAGCTAAACCCGGGCAACTATTACCACCCCACTAAAAATTGGTAAAAGAAAAAAAATGCAGCACTAACACTTCTTGAGATTTATTGGCAGTAGATGACTTTGCTGGCGTCTTTACTTTTACTTTTAGGTCTGCTGTGTTCCGGTTTGTGTGTTTGCGCACTTTGTGCAGCCTTTTCTGTGTGGAAAATGTGCTGCACTGTGCTGCACCACGACAGTAAAGGACACAACTTTGGACAATCAATGAATTAGTTTGTCATTTTGATTTTTCTGCATGTTGAATTGAACGATATGGGCAATTTTCCACACACAAAAAAATAAAAATAAAATAAAAAAATGAAGATTTGCTGTCCCGGACATTCATTCAATTCCTACGGCAAGACATTTGCAGAATTCTTGACAAGTCTGATATTTTATAATTATACAGAAAGATTGACCATTTTTAAAGCTTGGTGCAAAGTTGTGGCTGTTTTCAACCATTTTTGTACATAAATATTTGTTGTAGGCACATAATCATCGAGAGGGTGTGGAAAATGCCGTGTCTCCCGCACTAGTTTAGGATATAATCTTCCTTTAATTATGCTGTTTAATTAACAAGGGGTTTTGATTATATTCGCCACAATAAGAGATAAAAGTTTCTTTACTGAAAAAATGAAAAACTTTCTTGAAGATTAAATGACATTTTATGAGCAATATTGTGTTCTCCCTCGAATTTGATTCCTCTCCGTTACGAAAGACAGAAAAATTCGATTTCTTGTTTAGTTCAGTATTTTATTTAGAGCTACTACAGTTGTGAGAGTGCAGTCCCTTGAAGTCCAAGATGGAAGGGTCAGAAGTTCTAGATTCGATCGAAAACGGCGCTTCACAAGGGCTTGAAGTTGCTGAAAAGGTAAGACTTAGGCTTAAGCTCCTCTCCGTTACGTGCGTTATATCAAGTGAATGTGTGCATGCCAATATGATTGTTAATGTTATGTATCAGGTTTAAGGGTTAATACTACCAATCACAGACCCAAAATGCTCGCGTGTGTCAGTCTCTTCTGGTAGAAACTACACATGAAACATTAATGACTGATTTTCCTCTCCATTACAAAAAACGCTGCCCCCCCCCCCTCCCTTTCGTAACGGAGAGGACAAAGAAGCACTAGAAAACCCTTACTGTTACACTCACGCCCATCTAGTTCTGTCTTCTCAATCTCTTAAATCCTAAAAAAAAAATGGCTGGATCTAGACCTAGATTTCGATCTATTGTGTGCTGGGACAAATCTCCTGCAACGCTTTGTGGTCGATGTATGCGGCAATTTGAGAGTCCAACACTATTTAACACTATAGTTTAAGCTTCCGCGGCAGTGGCAAACTTTGAGCTTTAGGACGAGACTAGATCTAGATCTAAGTTCAAGTGAAGAACTTACATCCCGGCAACATATTTTCCAGGTCCATGACCACATTAAGGACTTTCTTCTGGTCCCAGTGTTATCCTTACCTGTGGTCAACGTTAGTGTTCTGTAGCTCAATACAATCCAAGATGGAAATGCACCCATGTCTTTTTCAAGGTTGTCTCATCGCATAGTCTCTGTACTTTTGACGTCATATTTTGCGAACAGTGACTAATATCAGAGAGTATAGATATAGAGGGGGTTCACTTCCGCCAAATCACGAAAGTAGGTCGCTGCTGTAAACAAGAATTGAAAGAGACTTTCTTCATCAAAGACAGTGTGCATATCTGTTTACTGTGTTTTGTTCATATTTTGGGCTGATTGAGACTATTTAGAGCCGTTTGTAAGCTCTTACGCCCCGTGGAAATGCACATACGGGTATTGTTTACCGCAGCGACCTACTTTCCGCTCCGTGCTAACAGTGGTTTCGAAGAGCCTCCCGTGTCTCGCAGTGCAATCGTCCAATAGTGAAACCTCTCTACACATACATATTTCTCTGCTAACACAAGCTGCAGCATGAGGCAGTGCTACTGTGCTACCAGAGAGGCTGGATATATATCTAGCCTCTCTAGTGCTACTGCCATCTCTACAAGCTGTGCGGATGTTAGCTAAATGACGAAACATCATAAAAACCACAGGAAAACTGTGGGGTCGCAGCAGGGCTATAAGCTATAAGTTAAAATAGGGCAAAAAGAAAAAAGTTGTATGTTGCGAAATCCTGCGTGAGAAATAAAACCCAAACGATACAAAGCAAACTAAATAGAAGACAGAAAATGTTCGAATATTCGGCTTTCGCCTTAATCCAAAAAAAAAAAAACACCAAAAAACCAAAAAAACAATTGAACAATAAAAAGTTTCAACAGGAAATGTATAGAATCGAATCCAAGTAACATACTGTTTCGCAGACACAAACCCGTGCATTGATTGACTTTTTGACTTCTCAGGCTGAGCCAGAACTTTAAAACATTTCACAACATTTGAAGAACTGAGAGCTTCTCCAGCGGGTTTTTAAAAAGTGTAACGGAGAGGAAAATTTTCCGATGGTCATTGCAGTCAAGGCCACACTACAGCTCACCAAATTTAAGCTGGAAAACTTTTACCCACCCATTCTTGAATGTATTTAACGTTTCTGTAAAATTTTCATTGAATTTGAAAAATAAATGAAATTTCAAACTTTCACTTCTGGTGTCTTCACTGTTTTTTTTTAAAAATAGCCATATAGAGCTGGATCTACGTATATTTAACAAATTTGGAGAATTCATAATTATTCTGAGTCCGACTTTGGCCAACAGTTGGGGTTTATTCACTTTAAAGGGCTGAGATGAAACTTGGTATGTACACTTAAACATGAATTATTTATAAGATGACACACATACGTACAAAAACCCAGTACGTCAAATTTAATCCAAGTCCCATTTTCTCAGAGCCACCATCAATTCTATATTACTGTGTGGAAAACTAGGCAAGAAAAGATGGTGGAGATCGTGGTAGAATAACGGCAGATTTGGTTGGTACAAAATGAATCTGTTAAGAATTGGTCCAATACACGGACACTTGACTGTATTCTCCCCAAATCTGAACAGTGTAGGCTAGAGATTTTCCTCAACTAATATTTTGTGTGCTCTGAAAATCGTTTGCCAACATTTGTCAGAAATGTTCATTCTATGATTTTTCTGTGAAAATCGTCATCCTAGGGTGTGGTAAAGACTCGTTACTACAACTTTGCTGGACGATTCCCATCAATGTTTCAACTAAAAAACCGACATACGATACTTGTGCCATTGCAACTAAACATATTTTGATGAACTTGTAAGAGAAAGTCAAGCATTGTAACTTACGCCTGTCAAAACAAACTTCAGTCATTCCGGTGTGTCCTACTTAACAACATTTTATTTATAACAACAACAAAAAAATAATAAAATGAACAATATGCCTATCCAGGCCACATGTTCACAATCACTAGTATGCCGCCACAATTATGGATAATCCAACTTGATTAACTCAAAATCCAAAAATAGAAACAGGCT
The DNA here is from genome assembly GCA_963931925.1 of Onchidella celtica. Classification (NCBI taxonomy): domain Eukaryota; kingdom Metazoa; phylum Mollusca; class Gastropoda; order Systellommatophora; family Onchidiidae; genus Onchidella; species Onchidella celtica. The sequence continues at coordinate 117,611,040 of OZ007567.1, forward strand.
GCACAGTGGCAAGACAAGGGAGAACACACTGGGATTCCCCAGTGCGTTCTACGTCACTAACTAGTGCGGACACACCGGATGACACCAATCAAAACAAACATCAGTCATTCCGGTGTGTCCTACTCATGGTCCTACTTAACATTTTATTTATAACAAAAGAAAATAAAATGAACAATATGCCTACATGGAGAGATAGTACGTTGAAAGCGTTAATAATTCAAAGACCATTTTAAAAAAAACGAGATTCTAGATCTAACAAAATTGATATTAAATTTGTACCAACAGAGGAATAGAAACAACGAAACAATGAAACAGTAGATTTACTACAAGCAGTCGGTAAAGCCGAGGAAGGGGGTATAATCAATAATAAGTATACTGCGTTAACAAGTAGGAATAATAAAGTACCTCGAGTCAACAAAATACGAAACATAATACATGTACTAAATCCACACAAATATCAGTATATATATATAGTAATATAGTTGTTAACTCCTCTCTCTCTCTCTCTCTCTCTCTGTCTGTCTCTTTCTCTCTGTATGTGTATGTGCACGCATGAGTGTGTTATTGTGTGTGTATGAGTGTAAGTGTGTGTGTGTGTGTCTGTGTATCTGTGTCTGTGTGTGTGAGTATTTGTGTGTGAATGTGTGTACTGTATATGTGCCAAATAGGGAATAAATAGTACAGTATTTAAGGCTTACCTTGATGATTTTCTGTAATCCTCCTACTTCCATAATCTCGAACTTTTTTCGCAGGTAATACAGACTTCTGTGTTTTTCAGAAACTGCACCACTTAACTGGTCAATCATGTCTTGGTATGTTTCCTGGTCCGGTAAACAGAATTTGGTGTAGCCTCCATTTTCAAGATGCTCCTCAAAACGAAGACGAAATTGTAACTTTTCAGTTTCCATGGCTGGATTTGGCTAACACTGACAAGTCAGGTGCTGATGTGTAGTATTGACTGAGGAAGTGTTCACTCTCTATTTTTGGACATCACGCAATGTTGTGAGAGACGCGCACGCAGGCGGATGATTTGACACATTAGGCAAGGATTTTGCCTACTCTGAAGACATTATTGCCTAAATTGTTGAGTAGTCGTGCCTAAAATGAAAATTTGCCTAATTTAATGACTTAGGCAGCTTAAAACATGAAATTTCACAATCTAGGCAACATTTTACATTGATTTCACAAGTTAGGCACAGCTGTTGCCTATTTTACGAATTAGGCATAAGACTGCCTAATTCAAGAACTTGGGCATTTTCAGGATCTAGGCACGACATATACAGTCATGCACATAAGAAACTATACAAATTTCAAATATTTTGTACTTGCTTGCAATCATTTAAAACCAATTCTACAATAAAGAAGACGAAGACAAAATAGTACAAGTTCAAAACCGTGGGTTTGGCTCTGTGACTGTATGGTTAGAAGAACAGGGAGTATTGATGATTGACTGGCCATCAGTAAGTCCAGATATGAATCCCATCGAACATGTCTGGAGTTACATGAAGAGACAGCTCAAAAAGCACAATTTGGCAGCAAATCCTGACGATTTATTCGATATTCTGGTTCAGATCTGGACTGAGCTGGATGAAAACTTCATCCGTTTGCTAACACAATCTATGCGGAAAAGAGTACGCTGTCTTCACGATGTAGACGGTGGCCATACAAAATATTAAACATTTTGCCAAGTCAGATTTTTCACTTTGTTGCAATTTCCGGTTTTTGTGAAAAAATTGGTTTTTATTTTTGATCCAAAATATGCTCAAAGTGTAGCCAAGACTCTGTTCTTTAATTTGAGGTATTGTTGAATTGGTTTTAAATGATTGCAAGCAAGTACAAAATATTTGAAATTTGTATAGTTTCTTATGTGCATGACTGTATACGTGATAGAACATTCAGCAAACTTCATCAATATTAGGCTGTCAGTGACGACACAGTCCACTTGGCCAGAGTAATTCAACGCCTTCAATGAAGTTTGGCTGAAAACATTTGCTCAGTGATAGACTCTTTAGACAAGGGGTAAAGGTATCTATAAAAAAAGACCTGTTCTGTCTTCCATCGACCCAGTGTGAGTGCAGTGTGAGGATTGACTCCTCCAATCACTGCCGCTGTTGCTGCTGATGGCCTAAAGGATCGAGCGGTCGCCTGACCAGCAAGGACAGCATCTGCTATACTCCTGTTTAAATCTGAGGCAACTGTCTGTGCACTGATTGCTTTAAAAGGTGGTGTGGGGGAAATAAATAAAGGACCACTGGTCTGGCACACCATGTCAGCTGTGCGACCCATATATGCTTTCAAACAAGCAACTGGGTCAGTCAGTACATTATCTGTGCCATCTATCTGAACTTCAAACCCCTGCCTTTGAGCATCGTTTTTTATTCCAAAGAATCTTACCGTCATGCTGCCATTGTCATTAAATACAATCTGTTTTCTCATGAAGCCAACCTGAGGTGCCAAATCAGACGGCCTGCACATAGCAGCCAGAGCGAACAGTGTAATGGCTTTTTGTCTCAGCTTCTGAGTAGACAGAGATTCATTTTGACCCCATTGCTCAAACAGTTCCAAAAATTTCTGCACAGGCATTATTTTGGTTCGACCCGCAGGTCTTGATGTGTCAACCTTAATCAGAGCTTTGGTCAAAACATCTATCTTTTCAAATAGGACTTTGATATTCATGGCCTTACAAAAATGCTTTAGTGCTGACACTAATGTTTTAAGCATTGACTCAGGTCTTTCTGAGGCCTCAGCCTCATTATTCAAAAATCCAGCAATACATGGTACAAATACATCTGTCTGTGGAGGAAAGGAATACCCTTGCAATTCACTCCACTCGTGACATAGCGAGCACACCTAGATATAACCTTTAGTGCGCCTCTGCATTCTTGCTTTATCCCCGTGGACGAGTCATTCACTTTGAGTTCACTTGGAATTTGGACACGGTTAGAGAGTCTCTAAGACGTTCAAACTCTCTTTGCAGGTCAGCTGCATGCAAACGCGCGGGACTGACTGGGGCTGTCGTAGCCCTTTCCGATTCGAGCGTCGCTCTGTTAGTTGTATAATTAGATCTCCAATGATTGGGAGTAAAGTCTTCTGACACACGTACTGACGATACGTTTGTAGTCTCAGCTGATTCTGTTGTCAGAGTGGTTCTGAACCTGGGTGGTTCAGACTCAGATGACTGAGACTGCGTGTTTGTCTCCCCGTGAGGAGCGGGCTTCAATGCAGTCTCTTCCACGATTGAAAGTCTCTGATCGAGTGACAATAACAGGTTTTTTATATCCTGCAGTTGTGTTTCCACACCTTCTGCCATGCCCTTAGGCTGAAACACTTTTCCAACACAGAAACCGATGTAAAATTGAAAAAAATGTTGACACGATGATCAATGGCGGCCTCCACGTGAAAGTGCACAATGGCAAAGACAAGGGAGAACACACTGGGATTCCCCAGTGCGTTCTACGTCACTAACTAGTGCGGACACACCGGATGACACCAATTTTAAAAGCAAACACCATAAAACATCTAGCAAACACCTTTGGTGACATCGGTAGTTCTTGGAGTGTTCACGTGCTAGACTAAGAGTGACAACATGCTTAGAGCATTAACACATGTCTTGTATCTAGGTTTGTAGGTAGATTTTGGAACAACTTTTCATGATTCAATAAGAACACTACTCATTATCAACATTGACAACATCCTGTGAGAGTATGATGAATAAAAGGGGAAATGAGAACAACATAGCCTCCCCTTACACTGACAAGGTTCTATGCCCACTTTTTGGCTGGACTGAGTATATGTGTATTTTCTGATATTGCAGTAGGGTTGCGTTTTTATTCGTTGTGTTTTCAGGAAACTTGTTCTAAGAAACCCAAGGCTGGTATCTGCAGTTTCCAACATTCTTATCAGTGCAGTACTATAATTCATACCAAGAACTTAATTGAGTCGACGACACCTAAAACTGTTTTCGCCCTATGTATGTAAACACAGGTCAGCGATAAGTGCCCGGTTATCTCATGTCGCATGTCAAAAAGCAGGTTGTTTTGTCTCCGTTCATGAATTTTTATATCATTGTCGGCGTCGACAAAAGTCTACACCACAGCTGGTTTTATCGTGTCGCACAAGGTTGTAGATCTAATGCTTTAAAAGATAAATGGACGAAAATCTAATCACATTTAACCGTGTGCAGCTTCAAAAAATAGAAACATACCGGGGTTATTGTTTGTTCTTTGTTTTGTTGTTGTTTTTTCTTTCCTCTGAATTTTCTTTATTTCTCATGCAGAGTTCTTCTTTTTCTTGGTTATTTGATCTAGAGACAGACAATAATACAGAAGCAACTGAAATCTCCAGGGCACATCTGTGGCCTCAGGAGCCACGAACACCTAGCAGTCACAGGAAAGATCAAAGGCAGGAAAAGCAGGGGTAGACAGAGAAAAACTTTCACTGAAAGTCTTAATTCATGGATAGCAAACATACGTTACAACAATAAATCCTCCTTGAGGTTGGCTAATGACAGATCTGAGTGGGGAGTCACGATTGCCAAAATCGGAGATTGAGGTCTTTGTTTTCGGAAGTTCACTGCCGTTGGCATTTACGCCTCCTATGATCGCCAAAGTCTGTTCCAGACAGGGCAACTGATGATGATGATGATCTAGAGTAGAATTGTTAACAGGTTCATGTTTACTTTTGTTTAATGCCCAAATTCATGAGACATAACTCGGTGTTGAAAAAAAAACAAGGTTAGGGATTTACCCACAACGTACTTTGCTGCAAGGGAGAGGATGGGAGAGATATCACGAGCTTATGGCGGGTGTTTGGTTGGGGGCGGGGCGGGGGGCGCTCTGGGGAGTGTAGGTAAGCGCTTAAATTACGTTACCAATGTTGTTACAAGTACGTACGTCCCCCAAGGTTTTTGCGCCAGCGGTACGTACATTGAGGCCTTTTGTGACTAGTGAAGAAACAAACATTTCCTTCAGGTTTTTGTCTTTGCGTCAGAATGTTGTACTGGTGTTTCCTTGTGCATTTGTTTTTACTTTTTTCTGTCATAATTTATTTATAGGTGGAACTCCCAATCGTGTCGGGCCTCTTCAACGTGACAGGTCTCCCGAACGTGACAGATTGCACACCCAGTGCGCTTTAGTTCTCATGATTGTTGTGCAGTCCAAAGATCTTAAAATAGTTAATACTATTTTAAGATCTTTGGTGCAGTCTGACATGTTTATGAGGGCTGGGTCTTACCCAAGATACAGGATACCGAGACGACCCAGATCGCCATTTTCCGTCCGTCGATTTGCGCGCGTACAATCGATGTCAACAACGCAACAATGCGCGCCACACCCCTTCATAAATAAATGAACGAAAAACACGAATACAATACCCACCATATTTATACGCGCTTATTTTGTAGACATAGAGTGGAAGAAGGAATGGTTCGTCACGGTATTCTATGTTTCGGGTCTTTCGATGCAGACCCTGATTTCGCAACATGGCAGATTGCCCACCTAGAGTGCATTGATACCAATGGTTATGTATGCAGTCAGACCAGAGAGGCTGGATATAGAGAGAGGGGAAACTTCCGTGCGAACTCCGCGACAATAGTGGGCAGGCGAGCGTGATCGCAATAGAGACGCTAAACATTGCCGCGTGTAGTTGACGATGATTTAGGTATTTTAGGAAACCAATCAGCTGGCACAGGAAGTCAGGTGACTTAGGGTCCTCTTAGGGCAAGATGGCGAAGTATGTAAGAAAGACTGACCGAAGCTCCGCTTGAATTGCACGACTTCTCTATCGTCAATATTATAGATTTTTGCGATCTGTTGAACATATCACATGGCACACAAATGTGATAATAACTATAATCATGAACTGGGGAAAGGCAGACTGCTGTTTAGTGATCCTTTTGTCACTGACATAAAATTTCAAGCCAAAGACAACCAAGCCCAAGGCTTCACAGTCTCCAGTCGAGTGATGTGTGCAGTCTGCCACGTTTGGGAGACCTGTTACGTTTTGGGAGATCTGCCACGTTCGGGAGACCTGTTACGTTTGTGAGATCTGCCACGTTCGGGAGACCTGTTACGTTTGGGAGATCTGTCACGTTTAGGTGACCTGCCACGTTCGGGAGATCTGTCACGTTTGGGTTAATTGCCACGTTTGGGAGGTCTGTCACGTTTGGGAGCGCTGCCACGTTTGGGTGACCTGCCACGTTCGGGAGATCTGTCACGTTTGGTTGAATTGCCACGTTTGGGAGGTCTGTCACGTTTAGGTGACCTGCCACATTTGGGTGACCCACCACGTTTGGGAGACCTGCCACGATTGGGCGGCCTGTCACGTTTGATAGACTTGCCACGTTTGGGAGATCTGCCACGTTTGGGTGACCTGTCACGTTTGGTAGACCTGCCACGTTTGGGAGATCTGCCACGCTTGGGAGATCCGACACGATTAGGAGATCTACTGTTTACTCACCAGCCAGCAACCCTAGGGAAATCCGACGTGTTGGATTGTCGTCAAATTTGCACATAGGAATGACATCGTTCTTACGTATATGGATGCTGGTTACGATATATTGCCGATATTGCTTTAATGTAGGGAATCCATCCCCTACGGTAATACGGTAATACTACCAAGCCTATGAATATACCATAGAAATCTACATCGGATTGACGTAGGGATGCATGTTTCTGACCACGGTTGCACTAGTGAGAAAATGCCCAGAATAATAAAGCCTTGAACCAGACACTCTGGTTTGACTGTTGCTTTAAACTGCCTTAAACAAGGAATAATACTTAACTTGCAGGTGCAACGAATGTAGTATGATAACATGCAGACGGTCCTCAAAATAATGGTTCGCTGAATCATCGATCGTACGGTTGTTGTTTCTTCTCTGGATAGATAAATAGGTACATGATACAATTTTTTTAAAATACTAAAATAACAAGTAACAGATAGATGTTCATTCTTTACTAAGTGAAGGGATTTAAAGTGAACAAATAGGTGGAAAAGAAATTGAGGCCGTATGAAAGTGTGTAGATAACCAAGTAAAGCAAAACGCTGCTGTCTGTAAGGTAAGGACTATCCTGGGGACCGGACCCAGTTGAAGTCTCTTATTATATCCCAGAATTATCAACTACTGAACTCTGCATTGTCGGCGGCTCTCGAACCCCTTATGTACTGGTCACACAGCCCTTTACGGCTTAATCACGGCCAAAAGTCGTCAAAAAGTAGACGATGTTGTTCGCGTTGATGTCGAGTTTAAGACGAGCTACGGTCGATTTATAGACGTGGCAGGACGCGGGGAGAAATCGGAACGGCATCGGACGCGGAAAAAAGTTTTGAACTGCTCAAAATTTTAGCCCGCGGGCAACCACGGGTAGCACACGTGGTAAAGACGTGCAACACACTTGCCGTGTTCCGGCAGAAGTGAGGCTGTCAGTGTAGGGCAGTGGAGGCACATAAAGTCGTGGCAGTCAGGCCACGGACAGGGACGTAGATATGAGAGTGAATGAGATACTATATTGTTGCCATGTTGATAGGCTAGTGAACTGATACTATGTTGTTGCCATGTTGATAGGCTAGTGAACTGATACTATGTTGTTGCCATGTTGATGGCTATGGAAATAATAATGTGTTATTGCCCTGCTGAGGTGCTAGGGGAGTGCTACGGTGTATGACAATAGGAAGGTGATATTGAGAGACTGCGGTGCCAGTGAATTATTAATGTGCTAGTAAGACCCTGAGGGGAGAGGCTGAGGCCGAAGTGCCTTTAGGAGTAACTACCGGATTGTGGATCCGAGGGAGAGTGTGTGTGAGAATAAGGCCGTTGTACGGCAGTGCATTTCAATAATATAATGTATGTAATTGCGCTATTATTTGTATAATTATGTTTAATAAATGTGTGAGTCTGATGGATTGTTCTGTTAAGTGTTAACTTGTTTGTTCGTGATTGTTGTCCTGTCATAACTTATTACATCTCCCAGTCTGGGATTTGTGACACTTGCCGTGTTCCGGCAGTGATTAAAACTTGGGGAGACGCGGTAAGACGCGAAAGTTTAGCGGTCTGTCACGGGCAGAGCACGGCCATTGGACGCATGTTACGCGTTGGTATCACGGGAAATAGCGTGTGTTAAGCGGCTTATCACTGACAAATGGATTTTTTTTTAGGCTTACACGTGGCTGGACGTGGTTATCCGTGATTATGCAGTGCTTCAGCAGTGGAACAGCCGCCGACGGCCATACCCCGTACAAAGCACGGCCAAACCAAAATTGACCAAAAATTACCACTTACGACCACGTCCACCAGATTTTCATAGTCTTTTGTACGTGATTTAGACGTGGAGTGCTGTGTGACCACTACTTTAGACCTTGTCATTATCAGCGGACAGGATTTTACATTTCAGTTTATTAGCTGTGTGTATTACAGACACGGTATGCGTTCTCAACAGTCGTAAATTTTGTGTGAATGCAAAATGGAAAAAAAAGAAAAGAAAAAAAAAACAACTACAAAACAAAACAAAACCCCACAAAACACGCACATTGTATACACATAAACAGACACAAACACACACACACACACACACACAAAATGCCCCATTATTATATATAAAAAATATACTAAATGCCGTCAATATTTTCTAAACAATGAATAATATATTATCAGCATAACAATAGCAGTAACAGTAAAATATGTAAGTGGACTACAATGACTACGGACACCTTAGGATGCCAGTTCTCGCATTTTCATCTTTCGTCATTGTCCTGTTTCTGTTTTACTGCACTTGCTCTCAGTTTTATTTCTAAATTTTCTAAACTGAGCGCATGGCCATTAAATCGTTTCATTTTTTCAGATAATTTTTTATTTAATGTAAAGACACTGGCAATTGTGTTAATCCTATCTGGTGGATCATAAACTGTTTGTAAATTATAAGAATATTTTTTAAATGGACATCATCCTCTACTTTTTCGACTGTTAATTCATCAGGATTTGATTGGATTCTGAATTCTTTTTCTTTTGTTACAATTATGCGAAATTTGTTTGTCCCTCTACCTGAGCAACGTATTTTTATTCCGTCCATAATTACTATGTGTTCATCAAAAGATTTTAAAAGTTTACCATCAATAATTAAAGTTGAACCCGTTGGAAAATCTTCCAGTTTTCTTTTCATTATTAAATTCACATTCAAAACTTAGAATGGCACGCGGTTCGTCTTTATCATTTGAAAGAAATATACATTCCTGCATCACCCTGTTTTAAAATTGTTGCTAGGAAGAGGAACCAAACTACCTACATGTATAATCCGACCCGAGTTGAAAACTTTCAATAATATTTTATTGTTTCCTTTGTTTGATAATTATCTTCTCATTTCTTAACTGAATATCAACTACCCAGTCATGTTTTGCTGGTATAACTTTAATTTTTCCATATCTACATTTATAAAATTCACCGGTTTATCTTTCATTTCATTTATAAACTAAGGAGCTGCTGGATCTGTAACTTCATTTCTACCGTATAAACCATCTTCTGTTAACATAAAACAACACAAAGCACCTTTCTTTCCATTTTCATTAAAACCTTCTACATTTTCCGAATCCTCCAGATTAGCTGCATACTTATGTACTGGTATAATCGTTGTTGTTGATGATGAAACATCGCCCATTACTCCAAATTTGTCAACCATTTTGTAATAAATTTTTTAAATACAAACTATTTATTTTTTGAAACCTCTTTCATTCTCGTAATTCTTTTAAGACACCTACAAACACAAATACCCACAAATTTCTGTGTTTTGCGTCTTGTATTTGATTAGTGGAATACTGAAGAACTGATCTCAATGTTTCTCTCTAAGATAATCTATCATTTCTAAAGGATGTTGAATTCCTTAACTGTCAAAATAGATTTTATGACCATTAATGTCCCCCATGAGGACCTCTGGGAAAGGACAAAGCAGAGAAACATCTCCAGCGAAATAGGACTGCGCAGATGGCGATGGCTGGGTCACACACTACGGAAGCCCCAGGATAGCACAGTCAGAAAGTCACTGCTTTGGAACCCACAGGGAAACAGGAAGAGGGGCAGGCCACGAACAACATGGAGGAGAGGTATGGAGGAGGATATGAAGAGAGGTGGCTACACATGGAATGAGTTGTCAAGGATCGCCCAGGATAGAGACAAATGGAAGGCTGTCGTTCGTGGCCTATACCCTGTAGAGTAGGGTGAAAGGGCGTTGATGATGATGATGATGATGATGAATGTCCCCCAGCCATCCAGTAAGTTCCTCCTTTCATCCCAACATCTAAATTCAGTATTCCATATTCTGTTTTTCTCGGTTTCTTAGGTAATTCAGTTCTAAAAAAAAAAAACCTCTAAAATTAGGAATTTTTAATTTCTTAACAGAGTCTAAAATATCGAGATTGGAATCGGTTTGTCCATTTTTATTTGTTTAAATGACTGGAACTTTTTGCGTGAAATGTCAAAAGCAAACCGATACTAAAGATCTGCAGCATGTTAAAACTAAGAATAATAGAAAGAT
>OZ007567.1:117626556-117751556 GCA_963931925.1 Onchidella celtica
AATGTTCAAGCGGACCATGTGCCTTTTTTGGAGAAATTTGTGGGAAAAGTTCTTCTCCACCTTAAACTTCAATAAGTCCAAGTACAGGTCCAGACTTGATGATGCTCATCTTCAAGATATTCTGAGAGTTTCAACTGCTTCCTCTCTTAAGCCAAATGTGGCTCAGATATGTGAGAAGAAGTGCTGCCAAGTCTCTGGCCGCAAGGAGTAGGCAAGAGAAACCATGTTCAGAAGAGCCGTTCATGATCTCCATTCAATGTCCCATTCATGTTCAGGACACTTCATGTTCAGAAGAAATCATTAAAATTGTTAATAATGATGTTTGAGGATTTTTTGTACAACCTTTTTTTTGTGGAATCCCTGATGTGGCCCAGCCTCACCCAGACTTTGAATACCGGTAATCTGATATGTAGTGCAGAGGTGTACAAGTTGTTTAAATCTTTCGGGACTTATCCCCCCATTTATCGGCTCCAGTGAAATACGCGCTTGGACGTATCGCCGATTTATATTGTATTCTACATTCAATTCTCTTTTATTTGATGTCTAACATTTTACTTTTCTATCAATACTTTTTTCTCTGTAAGTGTTTTTCTGAACCATGCTGTTTTTTGTCCCCGAAGTGGAAAAAATTAATTGCGTCCAGGTTTGACTGGAACCCTAACACTGGCGTCCTGATTGCGATTTACTCTGAAGTGAACCAGTTTTTCGAGGATTTAATGATTTCCGAGACAGTGTTATTGATTTGTGACGATGTTTGATTAGGTGCTGCAGTTATGGACTTGATTTATGATGTAGACAACAGTGTAACCTGGTGGAACATGTGTTCTGTTACTTTGAAAGATTAATGCTGCAGAAAGGATCACCTAACGTGCCGAATTCTTTGATAACCATTGTGGACCAGGATAAGAATTTTGAATATTGACCAAAGTGATTTGGGGGGGGGGGGGCGGGGGGGGGGGGTAACTTTGATATTTTCAACCGTTCCGGACGAAGAGCTCGACTAACGTCATTTTCTGTAATAATCCACGTATCACATTCTGCCACTCACAAAATATACATCACATTGTCATTTTCAAAGCCTGATCGTAACTTTCGGGCTCTTAGGCTCAGGCCAATGTCATAGGCTAAGTTTTCAGAGATACTGATATTTAATGGAAATATGACAATGCTTGATGATAACTGAATGTTGTTGTCTGGGTTGAATTTAATTGAAAGGCTAACTTCAAGAGCTTACCAAAAAAATAATACTTTCTATGTTAAAGTGATAACTGTGTGTATTATGAGGGCATTTATATTTGGATAGAGCCTTCCAATACATTTGTATAAATGTGATCAGGTATTTTGCACTAAACATTGTTGCCTTAAATGAAGTCCTCATAACTTTCACCAGGTCACCATGTATTGAATCACATCGATACCCCCCCCCCCCCACCTCCCCTTTAAAAAAACTATTATTATTATCAATTCTACAATACATCTCAATTCCACAGTACTGTCATTCCGAAATTACAAAAAGGAAAAAAAGTCCAAACGTGAATGATTCACTAATCACTGTCGGAGACTATTAACTTTAAGCTTTTTTACTCGCTAGATCTACCTATTATATTGACAAATCAATATTAAAATTATGTAAAGACAAATGAAGTTCAGCAGTGGGTTATGCTGTCCAGACCTTTTTTTTTCCATGGGTTTTACCACCCGTATCGAAGTCTGGAGCACGCAACATTCTGTACATACTTCCATTCTCATTCATCGGTCAGCCGTTGCAACCCGAGTGATGTTGCCTATACAAAGTTAATGGCTGCGTGATCGCATAGCGGCCTCAGTCAGCCGTCGCGTACCTGACTATCTAGGTCATGTACATGTAGTACATCTATGCCTACCGCTTATTGTTGTCTAGCCAGTCGTGTGTACAGGACTCGGTACGTCATCATGTCTTACACGTGTTGTGTTGTTGATTGTTTTGCGCGGAAAGGCAAGGAAATTCCTCGAACATTCCACTGGTAGAAAGGTCTTTAACACTGGATATTTGTTTTCAAACAACTGAAATGTCGAAATAACAATTATTTTACAAAAAAAATATAACCAATAAGACGTAGATTAGATCTATTGGGCCGATCATCGAACCCACGTGTTGGTTTGTTTACAATGTCAGGTGGCAGAAATAATGTAGCCTACGTGTGGTCTACAAATGAACCTTAGATCAATGTTGAGATCCAAATCCACATTTAAGATATCTAGATTCTGGATCAGTTAACAATTCAACTTCGTGGAGATGTGCCCTGGCCTCTAGAGATAATTATAACTTATTAATCAAGAACTGCACAGATTTAAGTTTTCAAATTCTGGTCTGCAACTGGACATTCTTCCAAGTTTTGTTCTCTTTTCAAATCTAATTTAAGTGCGGACTTCTTTTAACTTTCAGTTTCCCAATCAAACGAGACCCTGAACGGTGTGAGAGATGAATGCTCAAACTATCCGGGCAAAATCTTGATGGCCGCCTATGGAGAGCAAACGAGAACAGTCAAACATTTAGCGACCATTTTCTGCCAGAGGACTTCACTGTGGGCAAACAGATAAAGAAACTCAAAGATGACGCAGTGCCTTCAGTCTTCAGTAGTTCCATCTTATCCAATCCACAAACAGTCAGTGACACCATGGAGACTATCACCTAAAAAGCGCTGCATGCCAGCTACCCCAAATGAACAAGTTGTTAGCGGGAGCCCAAGAAAGAAAATTAAATTGGATCATACATTTACCTATTCTGGGCCACATAATTACTGAGGATGCAATGACTAAGATAAATGCAGCACTGGCAACAGCAAACGAGAAACTGGCTTCAAAGACTTATGAGCTCAAACTAATGTCATGGAAACTCTAGCGACGCGAGGAGAAATTATGTTCATTAATGAATGACCTCATTTAAAAAACATGCTCAACAATGAGCAAAGAGGCATTATCAGCATGAATTTCGATGAGGACACCTTAAGCCTTATTGACAATGAATTGAAAGCTGCCGACAGCTCTGCTCATGGAATACGGTATTCTGAGATACTGAAAAACTTTGCTGTAACCATGCATTTTTACAGTACACAGGGTTAAAACTACCTCAGACAATTTTTGACTCTTCTCCACCCAAGTTTAATTAGGAAATGGGCATTCTCAGTCAACTGTTTGCCAGGTTTTCTGTCTGAAGTGTTAGCCACGTTAAAAAAAGACATTATACCAGACAGGAAAGTCCCAGGCAGATTTTGGCCGGGCGATTTTCAATGGATTACATGTTCATTCATTCCATTTCGGTTCACTTCACTCCATTTACAAGGTGTGTCTCAAAAATAAATTTCACTACCCCACATTTCAAAAACCTTTGAAGATAATGTCACCAAATTTGGAACAATCTACCTTTATTATATTAGCTATTCAACATAGCCACCACCATTGTCCAAGCACTTCTGTCACCGACGCAACCAGCTTTCAAAGGCGGCGACATATATTATGTCTCTTTGCCCAGCATTCTAAGAGCAGCTTTTGTGGCCAAAATAATGTCTTCCCCTGTCTCAAACCGCTGTCCCCGAAGTGGTTCTTTCATTTTAGGGAAATGGTGAAAGTCACAGGTGGCCAGATCACGAGAATATCGGGGGTGATTCAATATTTCCTAGTTATACGAGTGCAGAAGTTATGTCACCACATTGGCTGTATGCACAGGTGCGTTGTCATGGTGGAAAATCACACCAGTTTCAAGCAATCCAGGTCGCTTTTTCCTTATGGCAGGTCGGAACTTTTCTTGAATAAAACATTTTGTAGTAAGTGGCATTGACAGTGTAGTGCCTATTGGAACAGGCCACGCTAGGATGATGCCTTTGTTATAAAAAAAAATATAACGTGCATAACTTTCAGTGCACCCTGTTTGCGACTTTCACTGGGTGAGGTTCACCGGCGTCCAGCCATACAGCGGATTATCTTTTCAGCTCTGGGTGCCAAGAATAGACCCAGGTCTCATCGCCAGTTATTATTTTATCCAAAAACTGCTGATCCTCACAATGAAAACGACGAAGAAAACTTACAATGATTCGCCCCTGATGAATCTCTTACCCATGATCTTACAGTTTGAATAGTTGGAGAGTGATCTCCTAAAGCAGCAGATTAGATCTCGATGAATTTCTGGTCTCTTTTTTCCCAAAAGAATCGAAAATTTTATAACTGTTCTGGTGTCATATCTGGAGAATGATTTTCTCAAAATGTTGACGACAATTTTGTTGGTTAAACTCATGAAAGATGGTGTAAACAAACTCCTATAACTCTAATTCCGTTCAAGGCAGTGCCACAAGGTTTTTAACGGGAATTTCCGTATATGTTCGTGTTCATTTGTGTGAAGTTTCAGGCATTTAGTTTATTATTTCAAGATTTGACAAGGTAGGGAAAGTTATTTTTGAGACACACTCGTAAAAGGCGTCCATTTGAACGTCGCAGTATGCGTGACTGAAGAACGGTTGATAATATAATTATGACCCACACGTTAGGAATTTTTTCCACGGGGCATAATAAGCGATTTATTGGATGGCTGGTTTACCACAGAGGTTCTCACACTGTGTGAAATTTCCTATCCAGGCTCGGGAGTTTTAGCATGTTGGTGAGCCGGGCGGTGGGGAAATTTTGTTTCCCCGTGAATTTTTTTCGCGCTTGAATTTTTTGCTATCGCGATTTCTTTTTTCTTGCGATTTTTTTGGTCTCGCGATTTCCCTCGGAGCAAATTTTTTTCGACGCTCGAATTTTTTTGGTATGCAAATTTTTTGGAGGCGAGAATTTTTTTCGAGGCGCAATTTTTTTTTTTTTACCACCCTGCACATTTTCTTCGAGCCGCGAATTTTTCTAGTAAGCGAATTTTTTTTTTCTTTCGAAGGCTCGAATTTATTGTTTTCGGTGAGCTCGGGGCGTCCAAGTCCCTTATTGCTGTCCTGACCCAGTGATCAGATAGATTCAACACTCTCCACACGAGTGACCATTCTGGAAGAAAGAAAAATGATTTCATATTTTTTGAATTGTTACGAGAATGTCTGAAAATGGTCTCCGTTTTATTTAAGAAAAAAAAATGCCATTCTGTCTTTTAGCATAGATAATTATGGGTACTTCTGCATGTGCACAAACTCATGGTCCGAGAGGTGCGATACCCGGATAGTTAAAGAATGTGAAAGGTGTGAGCACTGAGAAGTTTTGAGTCCACACTGGAGTTCTGTAGAATCGGATACGGTTGATGGAAAGGTGCAACCTGAACGAATTCGAATACCAATAAGTCACTCGGGCAGCAGGAAAAATGACTCAACATTCTATTTGAATAGATCAACTTTATACACTGAAAAATTAGCATATGACCACGAAATCTATAACAGTTAGACTGAGTACCTGATGCAGACAAAATTTAATAGGGAATAAGTGTAGAAAAATCGACTGTTTTTGAAACACAAATCTAAAGGACACACAGACATCCACCCCTACAGACCAGGCTAAATGCTAAGGTTATTGGTTGATTATAGGGAAAGTGGGCGGGAGCTAAAACTAATAATACATGTAAAGTGGTTAATCCCAATGTTGGACAGAATTTGGGACATGCCAGTTCTTTCAACATCCCTCATAACCTTTTCCATGCATACAATAAATCCAAGTTGGTTCATCATTATGAGCCATTTTGCCACAGGAAATATTTCCAAATTCTCTTCAAGGAGCGGCGAACTCAGTGATCTAAACCAGCAGATCCGGTAAACTATGTACATGACGTATTGCGAAATAAACCAGCCATGGAAATCAGATTTGGTTTCCCCCTGCTGTTGTTGTTGTCGTCGTCGTCTGTCAGATCCGGTGTGTTTGTATAGAACACCAAATATCTCAATTTTGAATGAATAACTGGGTCCACCAGCTGGCTATAAAGGCGTGTCGTGTCCCGCCCCGACATTAGATTTGATTGCCACTGTGGACTGCCACGTCAAACTCTGATATTACATTGTAACATACTGAGACAAATATTGACACACTGAACAAGTTTTCCCAAAGTGAGTATTGGATTATTTACAAAGAAAATAATTTCTTAATAATTATTTGTTTTCTTTTTGTCTGACTCTAAAAAAGCCATTATTTTCATTGTGGTTATGTGTGTTTGTGACTCCAGAGCTAGAGAGCTCCTCCCGAAATATTCCTGACAGCAGCCGTCATTAATTATTCTTTTCAGATCTTTTTGTGTGTGTTTTCCTTTTTTTTTTGTTGAAAGGGTAGAGGGCAGGGTTAGTGATTCGATATGATTTAGGGTTGAGGATAAGGGCGGGTTAGGGGTAGGTACGTACACGTAGGCGACCCTAACATAAAACGCTTGGGGCAAGTACGTACTCATAACAACAGCCCGGGGGTGTAAAGGAGTGAAACCAAAGTTATAGTAATGATCTATGACAGTGGACCTGTCGCGGGGAGCGGGGGGGGGGGGGTAAAGACTAAAGTTATGCAGTCGAAACCTGATATAACGTGGATTGTGGGACCAGAGCAAAATCCCTGTTATAGATTCTATATCAGGTCCCCGTTATATCAGACTTCTAAAGGAAATAAGCAAAAATGGCCTAATCCTGCCATCTTTAGATCATGGGTAGTGTACCTTGTCAAAGGCACTTCCGGTCTTTCCCAAAATTTACCTGTGATTAGTGTGAACAGGCAGCCACTATCCTCTCTTTGTCTTATCATGAATGGATCCATTGATACATGGAATCTCAAATTTCCGACAAATCTCTGCCAGCGATGCAGTCTTTTTGTCAATTTCTTGAATTACTTCAAATTTCTTCTCAATGGAAAGGTATTTCCTTTTTGATGCCATATTATATTGGTCTAGAGCTTTCTGTCTCACAATGCAGTCTTAACAAAGGAAAACGATGGTCCACGTGCGAGTTCAACACTAGATGTGTAGTGTGTGGCTGAGAAGGGTTTTTTAGAGCCTGACACACACATGACTGACCTCTCCGTTTTAATTGGTTGTCTTGACATTGGCCTCGCTTCATCTCCTCTCCCTCTCGTCTTTTAACTGCCACCAAAGATTGTAGAAATAACCAATCGCGTAAGGTTTAGTTAGTTACCGAGCTGCGCTCGCTGTTCGCCTACTTGACGGCTCAGAGTCAGATTCTTGCTCTCGGTATCCCTGTTATAACAGATCCGGCACTTGTAGGTCCCTGTTATTGCATTTATTGCAGATGTATTTTAATAAAGATAAAGAGGGAGAAAAAACGGGGATTAAAAAAATCCCTGTTAAACCCGGATCCCTGTGATACCCAGCCCTGTATAAATGGTTTCGACTATAGTAATGATCTATGTCTGTGGACCTGTGTGTGTGTGTGGGGGGGGGGGTGTGAAGGAGTGAAACCAAAGTTGTAGTAATGATCTCTGTCCATGGACCTGTCGTTGGGGGGGGGGGGGGGAGGTGTGAAACCAGAGTTGTAGTGCAGCTGTACCACTTGCAACCACGAGGGAAGATGTTTTCTTTTTCTTGTCTCCTTGGTTCAATAAAGGTTTTCCAAGTGGTTGCACTAGGGCAAATAGTTACACTGAGGGTGTGGCAGGAGAAACATGAGTCAGGCAAGATTGTCAAGGATAAAAGAGGCAATAACCATTGTCAGAGGCAAAGCCCAATGTGCAACCACCCGCAGCAATATGCCCTTCGTGCAACCACATTTCTGCCTTTGTTGCAACCACAGGGATTAATGACCAACAAAAGACATCAAATCATTGAAATCTGTACAGCCTCACTGACCTCGCTGTGTCAATACCAACAGGAACATTTACGACACGACCATACATCAGATTAAAGCATAGAATTAGAATCTGTAATTTTTTTATTTTGATCTATATGATGAATACAAATTGGTGTTACCAAAGAAATCAAATGTATTGTTCAAGCTGGCTAGTACAAACAGTGTGCACTTTGGGGACAGCATGAATGAAACAAACTGAACGCAATGCATACAATGTATCAGATCAATCAAACAATGACATCATAAAAGAAAAAAAATGGTATTCATGAAGGAAGTGTATATCCGTACAACATGTATGGATATGGACAGTGCCTATCCATACAACATGTTTACGAAAAAGCGCGACTGGTGAAGGTTTGCTGAACAAAACTTGGTATGATGTTCACGAACTTAAAGTGACAACACATGGAATAGTCAGATGGACCCTGGGGGCGTGAGGGTCTAGTCAGTTTGTATCAATGGGCGGTAGTCAGATTGACTAATCAGGCGAAAAGGGTCTCGGGTAGTCATTGGTGATCGACATACACTCAAGTAAATTATTAGCGCAGATTACGCAATCTCCGAGCAGAAATGGGATTGTTTTACTACTAAGCCGATTCATATTCTTAAAAACTATGCAAATTAACAAGGTCAGTAATATAGTATTCTGGTGTGTGTTCTACGTCATCGAATTGTATGCGTTGTACGGATATGCACTGTCCATATCCGTACAGCATGTTGTATGGATACACACTTCCATTCATGAAATGGAATGTCTTTTAAAAAGAACACAATGCTTTGCATCAAATGGAATGAAACAAAAGAAAAGAGCACAATGGTATGAATCAAATGGAAGCCAGTACAAAACACAGTGCCTTTGATGTAGGGCCTAGATGTACATCAATTTCATCAAATTCCAAAACTAGATCTAATTTCCTGGCTCATCATCACATGGCATTGGCAAAGACAAGGCTGTCCAAAGTGACCTTTCTTGGGGAGACTTTTGTTTACTAATGCAACTGGCCACTGGTCCGGCCTCTGACCCAGCAAAGGCTCTTTCAATTTCAAGTGTGTTGTTGTGCAACAGTTCATCAAAGACTTCATAAAAGACGTCAAAGTCATCGGAATTGTCATCCAAAACCATTTGTGACTGGTCGATACTCGTGTCACTGCTGTCATCACTGATCTTCTTTTTGACAACTTTTCTGTTCTTCATTCCACTTTGCTTTGCTTTCCATCTCTGAGCTCTTCTTTCCTCCATCTGCCTCTTCCTGTTTTCCTTTCGTTTTTGAATTTTCCTCCTCTTTCTCTTTCTTCCGTTCCAGTCGCAATTCAGCCTGTTGTTCTTTCTTTCTTTGCTTGTCTTCAATCGCTTGAGCTCTTTCGTGTTTTTCTCCCTCCATTTCCAGTTTTCTTTTTGCTTTTCTTTCTTTTTCGTCTTTCTCTGCTTTGTCCTTGTATTTCAAGTGTTCAATGAATTGGTTTCCGCTGATCAGTGGTGGGAGAGGCTGAACTTTGCCCCGCGCTACATTTCCTTTTTTTAAGGTCGGCAGGGTAAGTGGGTCATTCTGACACACCAGGTATGGGTAAGGATCTGCTTCAGACACGATATCCTCGTGGTAGTTTTTCCATAAGGCATAAAGACTATCTTCACAGTCATAGCCCTCCTCAAGCCTTTTGAAGTACAGGTTCAATGTAGATTCCCCACTCTGAGCACAAATCAAAGCATACTTCCTCAACGTTGAAGAAAGATTATTTGATGCTCCAGAAAATGTACTCGTGCCTGTTATGGACAATACAGGAGCTGGTGCTGCTGTCGCTCAAGCGGGTGCTGGTTTCACCATTGACGAGCTGATATCTGGCACTGCCCTTGACGAGCTGGTTGACGGGACAGAGGCTGGTGTTGCTGTTTCTGGGACAGGGACTGGTGTTGCTGTTGATGGGAGAGAGACTGGTGTTGCTGTTGATGGGACAGAGGCTGGTGTTGCGGTTGATGGGACAGGGGCTGGTGTTGCTGTTGATGTGACAGGGGCTGGTGTTGCTGTTGATGTGACAGGGGCTGGTGTTGCTGTTGATGTGAGAGGGGCTGGTGTTGCTGTTGATGGGACAGAGCCTGGTGTTGCTGTTGATGGGATATGGGCTGGTGTTGCTGTTGATGGGACAGGGGCTGGTGTTGATGTTGATATGTCAGGGGCTGGTGTTGCTGTTGATGTGACAGGGGCTGACGTTGCTGTTGATGGGACAGAGGCTGGTGTTGCTGTTGATGGGACAGGGGCTGGTGTTGCTGTTGACGTGAGAGGGACTGGTGTTGCTGTTGATGGGAGAGGGACTGGTGTTGCTGTTGATGGAACAGGGGCTGGTGTTGCTGTTGATGGGACAGGGACTGGTGCTGCTGTTGATGGGACAGGGACTGGTGCTGCTGTTGATGGGACAGGGCCTGGTGTTGCTGTTGATGGGAGATGGACTGGTGTTGCTGTTGATGGGAGAGGGACTGGTGTTGCTGTTGATGGGACAGGGACTGGTGTTGCTGTTGATGGGAGAGAGACTGGTGTTGCTGTTGATGGGACAGGGACTGGTGTTGCTGTTGATGGGAGAGAGACTGGTGTTGCTGTTGATGGGAGAGGGACTGGTGTTGCTGTTGATGGGATAGAGACTGGTGTTGCTGTTGATGGGACAGGGACTGGTGTTGCTGTTGATGGGAGAGAGACTGGTGTTGCTGTTGATGGGACAGAGGCTGGTGTTGCTATTGATGGGACAGGGGCTGGTGTTGCTGTTGATAGGACAGGGGCTGGTGTTGCTGTTGATAGGACAGGGGCTGGTGTTGCTGTTGATGGGAGATAGACTGGTGTTGCTGTTGATGGGACAGAGGCTGGTGTTGCTGTTGATAGGACAGGGGCTGGTGTTGCTGTTGGCGGGACAGAGGTTGATGTCGCTGTTGATGGGACAGGGGCTGGTGTGGCCATTGATGGGACAGGGGCTGGTGTGGCCATTGATGGGACAGGGGCTGGTGTGGCCATTGATGGGACAGGGGCTGGTGTGGCCATTGATGGGACAGGGGCTGGTGTGGCCATTGATGGGACAGGGGCTGGTGTGGCCATTGATGGGACAGGGGCTGGTGTGGCCATTGATGGGACAGGGGCTGGTGTGGCCATTGATGGGACAGGGGCTGGTGTTGCTGTTGATAGGAGAGGGACTGGTGTTGCTGTTGATGGGACAGAGCCTGGTGTTGCTGTTGATGGGAGAGGGACTGGTGTTGCTGTTGATGGGAGAGGGACTGGTGTTGCTGTTGGTGGGAGGGGGACTGGTGTTGCTGTTGATGGGAGAGAGACTGGTGTTGCTGTTGATGGGAGAGAGACTGGTGTTGCTGTTGATGGGACAGGGACTGGTGTTGCTGTTGATGGGAGAGAGACTGGTGTTGCTGTTGATGGGAGAGAGACTGGTGTTGCTGTTGATGGGACAGGGACTGGTGTTGCTGTTGATGGGAGAGAGACTGGTGTTGCTGTTGATGGGACAGAGGCTGGTGTTGCTGTTGATGGGAGAGAGACTGGTGTTGCTGTTGATGGGACAGAGGCTGGTGTGGCCATTGATGGGACAGGGGCTGGTGTTGCTGTTGATGGGAGACGGACTGGTGTTGCTGTTGATGGGAGAGGGAATGGTGTTGCTGTTGACGGGACAGGGATTAATGTTGCTGTTGATGGGACAGAGGCTGGTGTTGCTGTTGATGGGACAGGGGCTGGTGTTGCTGTTGATATAACAGGGGCTGGTGTTTCTGTTGATAGGACGGGGACTGGTGTTGCTGTTTCTGAGACAGGGACTGGTGTTGTTGTTGATGGGAGAGGGACTGGTGTTGGTGTTGATGGGACAGGGACTGGTGTTGCTGTTGATGGGACAGAGGCTGGTGTTGCTGTGGATGGGATAGGGGCTGGTGTTGCTGTTGATAGAACAGGGGCTGGTGTTGCTGTTGATGGGAGAGAGACTGGTGTTGCTGTTGATGGGACAGGGACTGGTGTTGATGTTGGCGGGACAGAGGTTGATGTTGCTGTTGATGGGACAGCGGCTGGTGTGGCCATTGATGGGACAGTGGCTGGTGTTGCTGTTGACGTGAGAGGGACTGGTGTTGCTGTTGATGGGAGAGGGACTGGTGTTGCTGTTGATGGGAGAGGGACTGGTGTTGCTGTTGATGGGAGAGGGACTGGTGTTGCTGTTGATGGGAGAGGGACTGGTGTTGCTGTTGATGGGAGAGGGACTGGTGTTGCTGTTGATGGGAGGGGGACTGGTGTTGCTGTTGATGGGAGAGAGACTGGTGTTGCTGTTGATGGGAGAGAAACTGGTGTTGCTGTTGATGGGACAGGGACTGGTGTTGCTGTTGATGGGAGAGAGACTGGTGTTGCTGTTGATGGGACAGAGGCTGGTGTTGCTGTTGATGGGACAGGGACTGGTGTTGTTGTTGATGGGAGAGGGACTTGTGTTGCTGTTGATGGGACAGGGACTAGTGTTGCTGTTGATGGAACAGGGGCTGGTGTTGCTGTTGATAGGACAGGGACTGGTGTTGCTGTTGATGGGTGAGGGACTGTTGTTGCTGTTGATGGGACAGGTGCTGATGTTGCTGTTGATGGGACAGGGGCTGGTGTTGCTGTTGATAGGACAGGGGCTGGTGTTGCTGTTGATGGGACAGGGGCTGGTGTTGCTGTTGATGGAACAGGGGCTTGTGTTGCTGTTGATAGGACAGGGGCTGGTGTTGCTGTTGATAGGACAGAGGCTGGTGTTGCTGTTGATGGGACAGAGGTTGATGTTGCTGTTGATGGGACAGGGGCTGGTGTTGCTGTTGATGGGACAGGGGCTGGTGTTGCTGTTGATGGAACAGGGGCTTGTTTTGCTGTTGATAGGACAGGGGTGTCACAAATACCAGACTGGGAGATGTAATAATGATTATAACAAGACAACAATCACGAACGAACAAGTTTAACACTGAACAGAACAACCCGTCAGACTCACACATTTATTATACATAAACATAAAGATAATAGAGCAAATACAGACATTATATTATTCAATTCCACTGCCGTACAACGGCCTTCTCCCGTACGCACACTTCCTCGGGTCCACAACCCGGTAGTTACTTTCTAGAGACACTTCGGTCTCAGCTTCTCCTCTCCCTGTCTTAATAGCACATTAATATTTCAATGGCACCGCAGTCTCTCAATAGCCCCTTCCTATTGCCATAACACATTAGCATTCCAATAGCACATCAACATGGCAATAGCACATTAGCATTTCAATAGCACATCAACATGGCAACAGCACATTAGCATTTCAATAGCACATTCACAATCATATATACGTCCCTGTCGTTGGCCAGACTGCCACGACTCATGTGCCTCTACTGTCCTGCACCGACAGCTTCACTTCTGGCCTATGTGTGGCCTCCGGCCCTATGCTGGCCTATCCCCTGGGCTCACCGTAGGTGGCGCTCTTCGGCCCGACCTCGGCACCTACAAGAATAACATTACATTGGTACAATACCATACCACTTCTATTCACTTCACCCCTCCTTACAACTCATGAAGCGTACACACAATAGTTCACATTTCACTCACCAAACATCTTACGGTAACACACCTCCACCGTAGTACACAATACTGACTCTCGCTACAAATCCATGAACTCAACTTTCATCTATCGCTCATGGCGCACATTGCTATATACAGTATAAAGGACTTCCACATTCCTCACATATACTTATTTACATCATGGTCATAGACGAATATAATACATCAATCATAACTATTATCAATCATCGTTTCACCTACCAGTCATCACTGGAAAAAACTCTCTCACTAGTCTTCCGACTGCTCCCCTTATGTTCGCCCTCTGGGGCTTTCTCTTGCGTCCGCTTTCTAAGGACGTCTTAGTGTGCAGTGATAGTAATACAGCGCTCTCGCCTCATTCAGACCCCCCCCCCTCCCAACTCACAACATGCACGCTTTAACGTTAACTAACAGAAGTCAATATAGGTGAGCAGCCTCACTATCCCGTGAGTCATTCCCTCACTTCCATGCCCCCGTAATCTCTGAATTCCGCTCACTCCACTCGTGACAAGGGGCTGGTGTTGCTGTTGATAGGACAGAGGCTGGTGTTGCTGTTGATGGGACAGAGGTTGATGTTGCTGTTGATGGGACAGGGGCTGGTGTTGCTGTTGATGGGACAGGGGCTGGTGTTGCTGTTGATGAGACAGGGGCTGGTGTTGCTGTTGATGGGACATTGGCTGGTGTTGCTGTTGATGGGAAAGGGACTGGTGTTGCCATTGATGGGACAGAGGCTGGTGATGAGTTGGAAGATGCCAGTGTAGATCTAGATGAATCTGGGATTGCTTGATCCTTCACTGCGCTGCTGGGCAATATTTTCGGCCAGTCAATGTTGCTCGAGTCCAGTGGATATAAAGCACTCTTTCTGAAAGCTTGTGGGGCTAGATCTCGGTGGACAGTGGCTTCATAAGCCTCTTTGAAGACCATGGCAAAGGTGCGGTTTGTGATAATCTCTGTTTCATTCTGATTGTTAACTGCCTCCCGCCACTCTGCCTTCATTGTCTTGAAGACTCCAACCTGCATAATATGCGATGAATGTGGAGGGAGGGCATATAAGACGGTGCCGTTGTCCCGGCAGAAAGTAGCAGTTCCATTGATTGGCGGCTGACATGACTAGAAGAACTACCGGTCGTTTAATGCGGGCAATCTGGGGTTGGAATTTGTCTAACCAGTCCACAAAAATTATTTGATTTGTCCACCCATTTTTAGACTTATTGACGAACGATTACTTGAACACTTCCTGAGGTTTGAATCCTCGGAACTGTGTCCCAGGATATATAAGCATTGGCGACACAAAGTGTCCGCTTGCACTACAACAAGCCAGAACAGTAATCATGGTCTTTTGTTCACTACCGACTTGATACACAAATTTGGTACCGACGAAAGAGAGAATCCCCCCTGATGCAGCATCCAAACTGAAACCAGATTCGTCGCAGTTGTAAATTCGGTTAGGATCCAGCAAAATGCTTGCATCGATGTCTGCGACTTTTGCTTGGAAATCGCCAAACCACTTCAGAATGGATGGTTTCGTCACAAAAGCTCTTTGCTTCCCACGTTTTTGAGGGGTGCGCAGGGTGATCACTGGATGCCGATTCTTGAATAACCGATACCATTTCTCAGATGGCATGTTTTTTGGCCATTTGGTTTCATGGCCCCCAAAGTTCAGCATACTTTGTACTGTCAACAATAACTCTGCTTTGCTTTTGCCAAACCCTCTAGCGGAGGAATCCTTGATGTACTGAACGATCTCTTGCTCTTCTTCGGTCGTGAGGTAGGTCTGAGGGGCTGAAGTATCCACTTTTCTCTTCCCAGTCAATTTGCAGGCAAATTTGCCCCAAGGAATGCCATATGTTGCTGCCGCCTCCCTCTTTGATATGCCATTGCTAACAGCTTGTACTGCTGCATGGAAATCGTCCTGGGACCACTTTGGCTTCATTGAATTTGAATCTGAGAAGGAAAAAAAAAAGGAATGAGAGTAAAAAAGTGAGTAACAGAACAGACAGACAGACAGACAGACAGATCTTTCCAGTTTCAGCAGCCAATTCCCCACTAAACACAAAGTAGATCTGGGTCATTTCTAAACATAAATTAGCTCTCTTCGGAGGCTCACTACTTGGGCTCCTGTCATGGCATTTAGCCGTCTTGATATCTTCCAACTTCGAACAGAACTTTCAATTCATTGCTAATACATGTAGCATATTTGTTGCCCATCGCTTGAACACTGCTACGTTCAATAAAAAGTACTAGATCTACTATTAAAATTTATCCATATCATCCCCCCACCAGCAACAACAAAATGTATTATTCACTAGCTGAGTTCCCGGCCCTGCCCAGGATAAATCGATTTATTAGTTTCAGTTCTGTGTGATTATTATGGACCTGCTTCATTTTGCCTGTTCCTTTAGCTTTATTTCATTTTTATTTGCTTGTTATTAGATACGTTTTGCTGCTCTCCTTTTGCGCGTTGACGTCCTGCGCGCCCCGCCAGCATCCGTCAAATGGCTATGATTTGCGCACGGGTTAGTTTGTTTGCACATCCAAGAAGTGATAACGTCATGTGTTAATGGATAGGAAATATTATAATAATTTTCCTAGGCTTATTGAAAACACAAACCTTTACTTTTGGCCCTGCAGCGTCAATCTCCCAATTCCAGACCCTTTCTTTTTCCTAGTCTAGGCACATTGAGAACACACATACAAAGTTTCATACTTGATAGTCTTAGAAACTCAATCTCATCATTCAAACCAGTCCTAACCGGAAGTTGTTTTGTGAGTGTGATACAGTTTATACCGGAACCAATCTTGGTTACATTAATTTGCCAAAAAAAAATAGACCGAACGCCAATGTGTCGCAACCTAGAAACTAATACAAACGTTCTGCGAGTTATTAATTATTTGTTTATTTTCTGTGCCGGGGACACGACGACAGTCTATACTAAGCGCTGTATAAAATCTGAGGGCCACCGAATCAGCATTAACGGAGGAGTAGCGAAAGGCGCGCTGCAATTGTCGTAAGGTTTCACTTTTATTAATACTAGTAACTGCCCCATTCTTCGAATGGTAAAAAAACAAAGCTCACCACTCCAGACCGAAAGGAATCAGCACAAAGACATTGATGTCGAGACACTTTGGGTCATCCACATAAAATCGGCGATCAATTGATAGATAGGATAGTATTACAGTAGTACACAGTGCACAGTAGTGCCCACCGAGCATTTTTCATGGGCTCATGTGTTCGTAAAAAATGATCTAAATATTTACGCAGTTTTCTTGGTATGAATGAATGGCACTCACCTCATCTGTATAACACTATACTCGGTATCACTATCAAAGTTTTCTTGGCGTGGCTGGATCGTGAACTCTAGTTTACATTTCCGGTAAGAGGCGGAAATGATGGAATTGACGGAAGTACATTATCACGTCGTATTCGCAATCATGAATTGATAACTGATAATTATAACTGAATTTCTGGGAAAAGTAAAGAGTTTCGGGAAAAAATGAGCTCGACACGTACAGGCTTAATAAATTTTACATGCATGTGTCAAGTTTCATTTCCCTACGTTGCGTAGTAAAAAAGCCTTTGCGGGAACAAAGTTGGGCCCAAGCTCCATTATTATATGATGATGATAGATTGTTAAATATAGATTATTATTAATAAATATTCAAATATTATTTAAGTTGTGAACTGTTGTGAGTTGTGAACTGCGCCTAACAGGCTGCGTTACAATTTGCTCTGAGATAGAGAGAAGTAGAGAGAGAGAGAGAGAGAGAGAGAGAGAGTAAGCGAGACAGGGAGAGAGAAAGAAACAGTGTAGTGTGTTGAGCGCTTCGCAGGCGCTCCATTCTGCTCTGTGGTTGACATGTTGCTTCTGTAAAGCGCATAGAGCATTTTAAATGGATATGCGCTATATAAGTGCCATCCATTATTATTATTATTATTATTAATATAGATTACTGGTGGCTAAGTCCTCCTCACTACCACTTCTGATCTAGAGTTCAGACATTACCCACATCTCACATGGATCTTTTACTATCATCCAGATTTGCTTGCATCTTGGGCTATCAAGACTTTTCTCCTGCCCTCAATTTGCACGGTGAATCCTGAAGAAAAGGAAAAGAGACTATGCATCACCTCTACTGCGGAGTTTGCACTGGCTACCGTTAGAAAATTGTATACGTATAAACTGGCTATCCCACAACAAAAACGCATCAACTTTTTTAGCTGATGTTTTGACTCCCTGTGTACCATCGTGGCATCTTAGATCATCTGCTGACACTAAAAAGTTTAAAAATTCCTAAGATGTCCCTTAAGACCGTGGGTGAAAACTCTTTGGAATTCTCTGCCTCTGTCTTTGAGAGAGACTGAACATTTTATGACTTTTAAACATCAGCTGAAGAGTTATCCTTTCTGGATGTCCATTTTTTGGTTTTCTCCTGAGTTTGTCTGTGTATTGTGTGTGTGTGAATATATGATATAAATGTTGTAAAGTGTTTAGAGCCTGATTGTTAACGGGATGAAGCGCGATATAAATGATGTGTAGCGTTATTATTGTCATCACATAATTATAATGATGAAAAAACAAACAAACAAAAAAAACTCTTCCATTTTGGACCTAGTCTTAACGCCGCTCATGCAACTCGGAGTCGCCTGGAATTTTCTAGATGCCTCATTCTGGACCTGCAGAAGGTTCTTCTCAGATCCGGAAATTGATTTTTCTTTATAAAACAGAATTTATTCTATATCAAATGCAATACTAAATTTTAAAAAAAATCATGAAACCTGTCTACGGGTGTTGTTGCACAGATCAATGGCTGCCTTGCATTTACCTCCAGATAGTCCTTCATCCATGTTTTTGCCACGCCCTTCCACAGCTGCTGCATAGTTGTCGCCATCTTGTCGGTCTTTCCTTCGTTTTCGTCTCCCCGGAAATCAAAATCGACCCCCCCCCGCCCCCCCAATATAGCCCAGGTTGAGAACCACTGACCTAAGCCAATAAATTGCGCTTGAGATTATAACACAGCCCTGCCTGCCAGATTCAGCTCTTTCTTTATGTGTTTTCGTTCTATAAAACGAAGCGGAGGTGATGAGTTGTGTGCTGGTGCGAATGAAATCTGTAGTAAGGCTCTAGTTTTCTAGACCGAAGATATATATATATATATATATATACTAGTATTGAACCCGCGAAATTCGCGGGGGGGGGGGGGGAAGCTATCATGTAAAGACATGATGAAACGTGGACTTCAAGATCTAGATCTAGAGCTAGCCTAGATATCTGTTAGTAGATATAGATTTAGATGTAGATCTATTATAAAAATTGAAAATCTTCATCAACGTACCTGAACAAATGGATCATCACGAATGTTATGGATGGAC
The DNA here is from genome assembly GCA_963931925.1 of Onchidella celtica. Classification (NCBI taxonomy): domain Eukaryota; kingdom Metazoa; phylum Mollusca; class Gastropoda; order Systellommatophora; family Onchidiidae; genus Onchidella; species Onchidella celtica. The sequence goes on from OZ007567.1 coordinate 117,645,273, forward strand.
TCGGCATGTTTTTGCCACACTGTCACTGCAGCAAGAACCACGAATGTTATGGATGGACTCGGAAGCACGGTTTCAAATTTGGGGACCCGGACGTTGAGATCGCACGGTGAAGCGCAAATTCAGTGACGTCATGCCACATAAAAACTCACGCCCGGATGGTATTTATTTGGAACAAATGCAAATTTGCGTAGTTCAAAAAAATACTTACGGAGAGTGTTCAGCAATGAGTGTAGCAAGGAATCAACTTCAGACTAAAAGAAATTTGTATGCAAAATTTGAGCTCGATTGGTGCACAGATAGCCGAGCTACGGCTTTTACAAAAAAAGCGAGTTTTTTTTTTATAATAGATATATATATATATACTAAATGAAGTTCCCGGCATTATCCGGGATAAACCTGTGAACCCATCATTCTATCCCTCTCTCCCTCTTTGGCCTACAGAGCTTCCCATATTCTACAGCCTTACTACAGATTTCATGCGCATCAGAGCACTACGCACTCATTTCTGATAGGGAAATTGCGTGCACCAAATTGAACGCGTATTAATGCATCGTTTCCGGTGCGGTGGGCTTGCTACAGGGAGCCAAAACAAAGATCATTGTATTTTACATTATTACGACTTTTTATTTAAAAATACCTGAAACTTGAATCAACACAATCGTTCGATACAAAAGCGATTGGACTGGATTAGTTGACGCTTAAGAAAATTAATCTCATAATTTTTGAAACTGTCATTTAGGCTGTAGCCTCGAGCAAAAAAAGAGGCGAAATTGCACCACAATGAATTACTCCCACCACTATTTTTTTTTATAATAAGATACATATATATATAGAGAGAGAGAGAGAGAACGATGGGTTCACAGGTTTACGCGGATAATGCCGGGTGCCTCAAAATCAAAAAGCTTGGTGGAAACTTTCACTCGGGATCGAATAGAATCTCATTCTTACTTTAACACTGGACAGCTTGGTTGTTGTTGTTATTCTCGTTCTTGTTGATGGTGGTGGTGATGATGTTTATGGTGGTGGCGGTGGTGGTGGTGATGTTTATGGTGGTGGTGGTGGTGGTGGTGATGTTTATGGTGGTAGCTGTGGTGGTGGTGGCGGTGGTGGTGGCGGTGGTGGTGGTGGTGGTGGTGGCGGTGGTGGTGGTGGTTGTGGTGGTGGTGGCGGTGGTGGTGGTGGTTGTGATTGTGGTGGTGGTGGTGGTTGTGGTGGTGGCAGTGGTGGTGGTGGTGATGTTTATGGTGATGGTAGTGGTAGTCATAGTGAACGGCGGTTTGTGTACCCGTTCTTCGCCGTTCTGACCTCTTTGACCCGGTTTACAGGTGACGTCATGAATACGGCGCTTGTGATTGGATTGTTGCTCCTGGCACTAGGACTTGGGCTGCACATTACCGCTGTGGCCACACACGAATGGTCAACCTCAGAAGTAGGAACCACAGACCTTAGCGGTGGATTATGGAAGTTTTGTCTCGATTCCGATTGTCAAGGCTGGACCAGTGATATGAAAGAATATTGTACGTATTATCGTTTGCTTTCTGTGGCAGACTTATCTTCGGGGAACGGGAGGGCGGGGGGGGGGGGGTTCAGTCAGGCTGATATTTATACATGTATCATTATTTTGTGTCTGCTTGTAAATCTTCATTTGTGTTCACCTGTCTGCTTCAGTTAGTCTGTTCAATTAAAATCATTCTTTTCCTTACCAGTCTTGGCGATGACCTGCATCTGTCTGTCTGCCAGTCACATCAAGCTATGGCCGCCTACAAACATTTATAGACATTGCCTATCTACATTCACACCTGTCCCAATTCAACTCCACATATTTCTGTACGCTGTGAGTCTAATGAGATTCTAGTGCTAATAGTACATAAGTCATATTTTCCAAAATCTGAAACTGTTTGGTAGGGAAATGTGTTTTCTGGATACCTAAGTCCCCTGACTGAATATTGGAAACAAACAGAGCACGTAAGTAGTTCTTGGTTTGCAGCGTAGATTTCATTTCGCTTAGATTTAGCACATTTACACTCAGAAAGAAAAAAACAACAACGCTAAGTCCATAAAATGCCGTAGAGCTTTGGACTAAAAGTACCGACGCCACAAGGATAGGTGAAAGACGTGCCTTAGTCCAAACAAATCAATAACATTTGCAAGGCATCAACTTGAGTGTGGAAGCTAAACACTGGCGCATGGTATGTTGGAACATCAAATATCGCAGTATGTGAAGCAATACTCAGACAATTCACAACAAGGCATGCTTGGTTTCACGAGAATTTCAATTTTCAGGATAGATTTTCTCAAAATAAATAGACATTTTGAGACTTAAGTACTTTAGCACGAGGGTCTTCTGTTTATCTCAACTCATCTACATATCTGCTTAACCATCTGTGTGTTTGTTTGTCTATTTACTTGACAATGTGTCCAGCTATTTGTGACGTTTTGCCTTTCCTTGTTGTTTGCCAAATGGATCCCTTGTGGTTTTGCTTGCCTGGTCACACGCTGGTTCTCACCAAACTGGCAAGTTCCTCAATCCCTATGTCATGTCTGTCTCTCCACAGTTGATGAAAGGCTGAAAATTGTTCGAGGCTTTGCCATGACCGGACTGGCGGTTGCTGGACTTGCTGTAATTTTTCTGATTCTTGCTTTCTTCAAAGGCAAAAACCAGTTTCACTATGTGGCAGGGGGCACGGCCATCTTTGCCTGTAAGTACGGTTGAGAAACAGAAAAATACACTGGTTCCCTACCCTTTCTTTTTCTACAAAATATCTAAAGGCACATCTTATCTACATCTGGTACATACGCCAAATATGAAATATTCACTTGGGTACATGGGTTAGTTGCTTCAGTAATAGGGTTGCCGCCAACCATTGGTACAAGAGAGCATTCAACAATAATCCATACTTTAGAGCAGGGGTGCTCAATCTTTACTGACATAGGATCTACTTTTACATTTCCCAGCTTTTGGAGATCTACCAGTCTGGCGAAGGCCTGAAAAAAATAATAAAAGCAACCGAATCTATGCTGGTGTGCCTATCGGCATTATTCACTTTAACATACAACTAACACAAACCCGCCACATCCAAGAAAAACGACCAGCCAAAATCCTACATTCATCCCGCGATCGACTGCCAGGCACTTGAAGATCGACCAGTTAAGCACCCCTGGCTTTAAAGACTCGATAAAAAAGAAACACCTAACACACACACACACACACATAAAAAAATAATATCTTTTTTTTTATTATTGTTTATGAACATTCATGTATTATTTGTCTCCACCCCCCCCCCCCCACCCCAACCTCACCCTCTCCGATCTTCCAACTCCATCCATCTTTTCGGTCAAAGGTCAAAGGTCAAGTGTTAATGATATTTTTTTGTGTAATGTTCTGATTTCAGTCGTTGTCATCCTTGTCAGTGACATCGTCTGGGTAGCAGCAATCAAAGACGATCTAGGAATCATGATTTTGTTAGCGACTAGACAGCGGGTGGAAATTGACCCGGGCTTCTCGTTCGCACTCAGCGTCACTGGTGCAGTTCTGATCCTGTTGGGTGGAATTGTCTGCTGCCTAAAGTCTGTCGTGACCAGGGAAGACAACCCCCCTGCGGTAAACCGGCCGATGACAACTATGAATGCACCCCCCCAGAGGCCCGTCTTGTACTATATTCGCTAATGAGCATTGAACTTTGCACTCAAAAATATTCTTTTGTTTCTGGTCTTTTGATTTGAAGTAATTGTCTGGGCCCAGGAAGCTGCCGGGTAGAAATGGCTAAAGGGAGGTATTTCCTATGTGCACTCGATTATGTCCCCAAGTTTACCTTGATAATATGGCTCAATTTTAAGGGAGGTGGGGTAAGAAACTATTCACAACTTTCTTGATTTTCTACCCAAACCTTTCATACTGTCCACTCTTACTCGCAAATAGATAGACAAGCAATTGAAAACTTCACATGCATTACGTTTTCATTATTGTGCACTTTATGGTACCAACCTCTGAACACGTTAAACAATCTACTGCGAATACATTTATTAGTTTGACTGTTTATAGAGAGTAGTATGCTACTATCTCAATATTTTTACCACACATGCATTTGGAAGATGCTATAAACATTTCTTCATTTGCTAATTGTAACATTAATGCCATGAGAACGTAAATTGCACATTTCTAAACATTCTATAAATTTTTTGTCACTAAGAACTATTTATAGCATCCCTTATTTCCTGTTCCGCTATCTTGTCATACTAAGAATGACCAATCCCACTGAAATAGATTTCTCTCTGTTGACTAATCTATCACCAATTATTGTGCTTTTAGATACTCTCTGTGTCGTGTTCTCATCCTTTAGCTACTGTTTTCAAGTGTATGCAATAGTAGCTGAGGTACCCGCACTGGCCAGCATAAATCTGTTGATTAGTTTCAGTTCTGTGGGATTAGAATGGATCTGTTTCATTGTGTCCATTTGTTTAGGTTTATATTGTTGTTTGTTTGTTTGTTTGTTTGTTTGTTTTAGATCCCCGTCTTACTGCCCTCCCAGTGCACGTTAATGCCCCCCCCCCACCCCGTCATCATCCCAGCGGACGATTGTCATGAAATGGCAATAAGCTGCACCCATTGGGCGGTTTGTGTGTTACTGTAAACTATCGCATCAGGCGCTCATAATGTGTTCATAAAGAAAAAATAAAAAGGGACAGGAGGCGATCAGTCAGCGACACAAAGCAAACTAAAAAAATACTTCTCCACCATCTGAAGACTCCAAATGTAAAACAGAAAAGAAAAACTTCTGCAGGGCAAAGGGAAGGAATCTCCAACATTTCACGCAAACCTGAGTTGTATGAGTGACGCCAGTTCATGTTAAAAATCCCACCAATTTTTGTGCTTTTCTTTACATAAATAGTTGGAGTGTGGCTTCTGTGTGAGGGTATCTGAGCCTGGCTGTAAGGTCTACAGAAGAAAAATTTATGATTGAATTGGGTTGTTAGATGGTCATTGACATTATTGATGGTTGGTTTGGTGCCAATAGATGCCAGTCGAGTGTTCTTCCACGAGAGGCCAAAATGTTTTGCAATCATCAATCAGTAAAGTATTGCTTTTAATATGGCCTATTACTGGACAATGACGATACCGCGGCGCTAGCGATTCTTTGATATTCCATCTTATGGCGTCACAGTGTCACTGCAGTTTATCGATGTCCCTGAAGACAGGAGCTCACGATACCGTTCCATCTTGGAATTGAGTAAGGCACAATTCTAGCTGTCAGGTAGGCAATAAACTAACTGACCAACCTGCAGAGACCTGACCACTGAGATCAGCCTTTAAAGAACTCACGAGATCAGTACTTTCCACTTTAGTACCTGTTTGTTGCAGGTTTTCTTCAGATTGCACTGGACAAGACAAATTAGGTTTTGAGTATTTGTCTTTTTTCTCTAGTACTAACAGTTTTACTCTGTATGGATTTTGGAAATGAATGTTTTTCTGTAATTGCTTTTAATCATAATTTAATCTTCAAATTTTTCATCTGTGTTTTTCAACAACTTGTGTGGGAACTTGTCTGTGATGCAGTAAAATTCAGTCGTAGCCATCTGCTTAATTTTATATGATTTTTTAAGATATTGGACTTGACTGTTGTAGCGATGTAAAGGTTATAGGTTTCATTTTGTCCAGTAAATTGCTTATGATAGTAACAAATCGTTACTAATAACTTTCATATGTATGGGTATCTGTTTGGTATTTTGATGGATACGCCATTGTCCATTTCTACGCATTTTATTTCGTCTGTGTAAAACTTTCTTTTTCTTAGTCTTTTGATATTTTTGACGCTGATGGTAGTAACGATAACAATGTGTTAGAAGTGACAGTTAGACTTTTGCCTTTTACATATTTACACGGCAGCTCTTTTGTACCTTTCTATTTCAAATGTTTGCACAAAATGATGTATGAAAATCCTGCGCTCCATTAAAGAAAAACAAACAGAAAAAAAAAGCATTGCTAAAGTCATCGTGGATGTTTCTAGTAGTTCTGATTTTCTGTGGCCGTGTGCATGAACTGTGCGTAATTGGTTACACGTTGGTGTAGGCTTTACGCGTTGGCGCAAAACTCTACGCAGTATGCATGAACTTTGAGTAGGCCTACACCCACATACAATTGGTTCGTAACTTTTCACTTTCTCCAAGGACGACTAGATCAGCTATGCAATGCGTAACCAGCTTGGAAAATGGTGTCTGCTAGAAGGAAAGAACGAAAGTAACTAACATTTTATTCCAACCCGCGACTTCGCGGGCCTAGGAAAAAAATGGATTTCTACTCACCCTCGATCTCTTAGTTTTGTTTTGATCGGCGTTGATTTCTCGTGGCAGGGATTGGCCTATACACATTCTGTACACTCGCAATGTCAGTTTTTGTTACAGCGGTAAGCGGCAATTATAGAGGTAGGTGTACGTTTAGTTCTTGCATACCGGATAAATTTGAGTTTACACTCAGGTGGTCGCACACTCTGCTAAGCCTGTGACTTTTGTTGTTGTTTTTGAATCAGCAATTCGAAGGCCAAAAAGCCACAGAAGAAAGTGTAAAGAACCGCTGGTTGCCGGGCTCTAGTCTAAACATGAGAAACAGAAGAATTTTATTCACGTCACTGTAACTCGGTCAATGACCAATCAAATCATAGAAACACGGACAATCACTAATCAAATCACCAAAACTCGGAGAATGACCAATCAAAGTACTAAAAACTCGCACACTTATTCATCAAATGACAGAAACTCTGACATTAACCAATCAAATCCCAGAAACTTGGACAATAACCACTCAAATAATAATAATAATAATAATATATACATTTATATAGCGCCAGGACTAAAACATTAAAAGCTCTAGGCGCTGTACACAGTAAAAAATCATAAAAGCACATTCAAATAAACTTACACACACACAGACAAACTAGTTTTATACATCCATAGCAAGTTATAAAATTCAGTTTTTAAAAAGAAATGTTTTTAACCTGTTTTTAAATATGTTTAGAGAGGCAGAATTTCGAACCTCTTGTGGTAAAGAATTCCACACACAGGGACCAAAACAACTAAAAGCTCTATCTCCATAATTTGATGTTTTACACCTGGGAACAACCAGTTTGATTTCTGTAGTAGATCTTAAAAATCTATCAGACTCATGTTTTTTCAAAAGTTCCGAAAGATAGGAGGGAGCTGAACCTTCAAGACATTTGTAAACCAAAACTGCAGCTTTAAATTTTATTCTGTTTTCAACAGTAAGCCAGTGAAGTTGGTCAATAAGGCTTGAGGCAGATTCTCTTTTTGATTTTCTAAAAATCAGTCTAGCTGCATTATTCTGAATTATCTGAAGGCGTTTTATTTTGTTGCTCGGAATTCCAAAGAGCAGAGAGTTACAATAATCAAGCTTTGAAAACATAAGTGAAGTGATAAGTATTCGAGTTGCCTCTTGGGATATGAATGGACGAATAGAGCTGATGTTTTTTAATTGAAACATTAATGATCGACATAATGAACTTATTTGACTTTCCAGAAACTCGGACATTAACCAATCAAATCCCAGAAACTCGGACATTAACCACTCAAATCCCAGAAACTCGGAAATTAACCACTCAAATCACAGAAACTCGGACATTAACCAATCAAATCCCAGAAACTCGGACATTAACCACTCAAATCACAGAATCTCGGACATTAACCAATCAAATCACTGAAACTTGGACATTAACCACTCAAATTTCAGAAACTCGGACATTAACCAATCAAATCACTGAGACTCGGACATTAACCACTCAAATCAAATTGGGTTTTGACTGTCAATTTTTTTGAAAAAGACATTTCTTTCTTATTTTTGAACTAGAACTAGAACTAGTCTTACAAACAGAGTCATTCAAAGAAGATCATTTTTTAAAATGTATTTTTGATGGAAGAACAACGTCAAACAAGAAAAAATGATAATTTGATAAGCAAAAATATTCAGTTTACCGTAAGAGAACGAACTGTTGTCTAGAAATGTTTTTTAAAAATCTCTTACACACAATTAGTCCCAGTTTCATGTATATGACCACAGTAACGACAGTCTTAGCTCTACAAAAATCTTTTTCTTTAGAGAAAGAAGATTCCACCTTCATATTTACACACAGACAAACACAAGAACTGGCTCATTCTATTATGTTTTTCTCTGTACAGATCACGTAGACACTATGTAAAATTACTGTTCAGTGATTCACACATTAGCTTATCCAGGGAATGCTAACTGCGTGATCCAAATTGAAAAAAAATATATATAAAAGGAACTTTCACAGTAAACTTGAATTTTCAGAAATTTCTCAAGCCTGATCTGTTCCTGGACCTTAACGATCTGAAATTGTATGTTTCTGCAGTGTGAAATGCTAAAGGACATTGACGACTTGAAATTGTAAGTTTCTGCAGTGTGAAATGCTAAAGGACATTGACGATCTGAAATTGTATGTTTCTGCAGTGTGAAATGCTAAAGGACATTGATGACCTGAAATTGTATGTTTCTGCAGTGTGAAATGCTAAAGGACATTGACGATCTGAAATTGTATGTTTCTGCAGTGTGAAATGCTAAAGGACATTGACGATCTGAAATTGTAAGTTTCTGCAGTGTGAAATGCTAAAGGACATTGACGATCTGAAATTGTATGTTTCTGCAGTGTGAAATGCTAAAGGACATTGACGATCTGAAATTGTGTGTTTCTGCAGTGTGAAATGCTAAAGGACATTGACGATCTGAAATTGTATGTTTCTGCAGTGTGAACTGCTAAAGGACATTGACGATCTGAAATTGTAACACATATTTTATCTGTCTTTAGTTTGTACTGGAAGTAGCTCTATCGCTCACTGGAAATTGTAAAAGGCAGAGGGAATGTACGTACTGCATGTCACATTTCTACCTGGAAACTTTGCCCAGCTCTTGCCTGGGTCCATATTCTTTTTTTTTTCTTTTCTTTTTTTTTAAAAAGTTTAGAATTAGACCAGCCTCTTTCTGACTTTCTTTGTCTTCAACTATTCCTGTTTTTCTTTCTTTAAAAAAAATAATCCACCTTCCAATGATAAAACAGTAGCATCTCTGTATGTCTAGGGTTTACTTGAATATTTGTGAGTATTCCATGGAAACATACTCCAGATTTGCCGTGAATTTACAAGCTACCGTATAACCAAATAACAATGAAGGTGTGATTTCCAAGTAGATGGACGGCATCCACCCAACACCATTTCGGGAAAAACAACCAATGCACACAAAATTACACAGCATTTATTCTACAGAGTTACCTTCTTTTCAAAGTGAACTGAAGGCAGTGAGTGTTTGGGCAGGCTGTGTATATAAGAAAGCCTCTGGCCTTGGCAACTGCTGAAAACCATCTCAAAATGCATTGTTTTTGCTGTTTAAGTTTCTAGGGTGAGTCAAGCTCAGTCAAGTATTGCCAGTTTGACTCGTGATGTTCTTGTAGTGTCGTTATGCAAATTAGCCAACCCCGGCAAGAGAAATCTTGCAAAATTTCCTTATATCACATCCAGCTGTAGATCTAGATCTAGGTCGCTTGTATAACGGCACTTAGGTTTGGTGCAAAGACTAATAGATCGTTTTGTAACACAGGCAGAATTCTTGCAGAACACACAGATGTGATAGTTGACTTTCGGCCGCCAATGAGTAAATAATGACGTAGAGCGCAATTTCCGGTCACACTTTTCTGTTCTATCCGATGAAAACGCGTCTCCGTTTTTGCGGCTCAAATATTTTTAATATAAATCATAGTAAAGAGTGGCTTTTGTTCAAAATGAATGTGTCCACGTAACTCTTCGTCATAAATTGATGCAGTACACCAAGTTTCATAATTTTTGATGGCGTAGTCGCGAAGTTTTAGCTGCTTACAGGTTCACCCTCTAGCTCAATTATAGTAAGACTAGCTGAGGTCCCCGGCCCTGCCCGGGATAAATTGGTTTGAATATTGGTTTCAGTTCTGGGTGGTTATTATGGACCTGCTTCATCTTGCCTGTTCCTATTTGTTTATTTTATTTTTGTTTGTTTGTTTTTAATTAAGTCTTACTGCTCCACAGACTAGGAATATTATTATTTATCTATGTACTGCTCTGCCTTTGTGAGTTGACACCCTGCGCATCCGCTACAACAGCATGATTTGCGCACGGGTTAGTGTGTTTGACAGTGAACACATCGCAGGGAGATATCGAAACCTTAAAATGGCGAGCCATGACTCGAAATAGATCTAAATGATGCCGAAACAATGAAAAGTGAAACGTAGAAGCCTGAACATTTCATAATTTCTAATATAGCCCATGTTAATTTCGCATTGATAATATGCTGTTGTGCAAAGTTTGAAGCCTGAGTGTGATGCGGTTCCTGAGCCTTAGGTGACCAAAGTTTCGAGTTACCAAAATATCTTACTACCCTCGGCCCTGTCTGAGCTGTAAAAATGACGAATCGGAAAATCTCGAACGGCCCATTTTGTTTTCTATTTTTCTAAATTTTTAAGGTTGTTGCATCCTTAAAATGAATTGATACAAACCTTGCTCAGTCTTTGAACTACTTTCAGTAATTTTTTCATGGCTCTACGTGCAGTAGTTTTTCAGCTATAGGGTACAACTGTCCAATTTTACCCAATTATATATAGATATATATAGAGATATAGACCTATTCTGGAAAACATTAAAGTGTGAATAGAACGACACATAGACGCGAGGAGGAAGAGTAAATCACAGGGGTGAAAATGGGCCTGAGGCCTTGTCATCGAGTGACTGTAACGAATACGTGTGAGAAAGAAATAGATCTATGCTATATGATTGTGTGAGAAAGAAATAGATCTATGCTATATGATTGTGTGAGAAAGAAATAGATCTATGCTATATGATTGTGTGAGAAAGAAATAGATCTATGCTACATGATTGTGTGAGAAAGAAATAGATCTATGATACATGTTTGTGTGAGAAAGAAATATATCTATGCTACATGATTGTGTGAGAAAGAAATAGATCTATGCTACATGATTGTGTGAGAAAGAAATACATCTATGCTACATGATTGTGTGAGAAAGAAATAGATCTATGCTACATGATTGTGTGAGAAAGAAATAGATCTATGCTACATGATTGTGTGAGAAAGAAATAGATCTATGTTACATGATTGTGTGAGAAAGAAATAGATCTATGCTACATGATTGTGTGAGAAAGAAATAGATCTATGCTACATGATTGTGTGAGAAAGAAATAGATCTATGCTACATGATTGTGTGAGAAAGAAATAGATCTATGCTACATGATTGTGTGAGAAAGAAATAGATCTATGCTACATGATTGTGTGAGAAAGAAATAGATCTATGCTACATGATTGTGTGAGAAAGAAATAGATCTATGCTATATGATTGTGTGAGAAAGAGATAGATTTATGCTATATGATTGTGTGAGAAAGAGATAGATCTATGCTATATGATTGTGTGAGAAAGAGACTGATTTAATGATTGTGTGAGAAATAGATAGATCTATGCTATATGATTGTGTGAAAAAAAGGTAGATCTATAAGATTGTCTCATAAATACATAGATCTATGCTACGCGATTGTGTGAGAAAGAAATAGATCTATACCATATGATTGTGTGAGAAAGAGATAAATCTATATGATTATGTCAGAAATACATAGATCTATACTATATGATTGCGTGAGAAAGAGATAGATCTATGCTGTATGATTGTGTGAGAAAGAGATAGATCTATGCTATATGATTTTGTGTAAAAGAGATAGATCTATGCTATATGATTTTTTGAGAAAGATATAGATCTATACTATATGATTGTGTGGGAAATATAGATCTATACTATATGGTAGTGTGAGAAAGAAATAGATCTATAGGCTACTAAATGATTGTGTGAAAAAGAGATAGATCAATACTATATGATTGGGCGAGAAAGAGATAGATCTATACTATATGATTGTGTGAGAAAGAGATAGATCTATACTATGTGATAGTGTGAGAAAGAGATAGATCTACACTATATGATTGTGTGAGAAAGAGATAGATCTATACTATATTTTTGTGTGAGAAAGAGATAGATCTATACTATATAATTGTTTGAGAAAATAGATCTATATTATATGATTATTGTCAGGTCAGAAAAATCTGCTACTGGTAACATGTAATCCAGTACAACCTGTTTCATGAACTGGTACGCTAGCATGGTATCAGTGGGCGTGCACCTGTCGGTGCAAACGGCCAGGGCGGAGGAGGTTTCATCTAACCCAACGGCCACATGCTAGGGCACAATGTGACCCTCAGTACTTGAGTCCTTCATATTGGCCCCCGGTAGCGGTGTGGTCATAGGCTTGTTTGCCTAAATCACAGACGAAGAATTGAGCAAACTTCCCGGACGCAGCTTCGAAGCTGGCGGCAGCAGGCCAGTGGTTGATTGATAGGGCAGATGGCAATATACCGTCACTCTGGCCTGGATATCGTGACACAGAGCATCCACCAGTATTGGTGTTCTTTGGTTTGGGTCTTTCACCCTAGTCAGTTGGGACTGCGAGGCTGTGGAGTAGCCTACAGGCAGCCGGTCAGGCAATATGACTGTCCCTCTGGCATCCTCCTGCACCTGGCTACATTTCCAGTCGTCTTGACCCTGTCTTGCCACTTGCATAAGTTGTGTCCAGGCGAGAGAGTGAGTCTGATGTTTGCGCAGCTCTTTCTCACTAAAAACAAATTCTTTGCGCCAGTCTTAACACTCACCTCGCCTTCTTTCATCTTTGTCTCGTCTTCTTTCCTCTCAAAATTCCAACGGCGATGGGCGAGTGCGGTGGCAGCAGGTTTGGATAGACTGGAAGCTGTTAGCACAGACCTACACGTTGGTGGCTGTGGGCTATGGTCGCTTCATCGTCGATTGAAGTGGAGGCGTGGGGAGGCAGCACCCACAGTAGCTGAGCAGCCTTATTTAAGGATAGCACTGCTCACCTCAACTGAGGAAGGGGCTAGAAAAGGTGCCCTAAAGAAAGCCCACTTCACATCACCCTGACTGGTATACCGCGACCAGTGGGGATCCCTTTTTGCGGTCGAAACAAAAAGAAATTCAGCTTACTCAGGCTAGGAGCCTGGAATATACGCACACTACAGGACAACTCAAACAACCCGGAAAGACGCACTGCACTTATTGCCATTGAGCTCAGCAGGTACAACCTGGACATAGTGGCACTCAGTGAGACCAGACTCCCTGATAGTGGCCAACTCAAAGAGCTCAGTGGTGGATACACCTTCTTCTGGAAAGGCAAGGGTGCAGTCGAACCGAGACAGCATGGTGTTGGGTTTGCAATTAAAAATGACCTTGTCAGAAACTTGCAGTCCATGCCAATTGAAATAAATGACAGGCTAATGACACTCAGGATCCCAGTTGGGAAAAGCCAGTCAGCCACCCTCATTAGCGCATATGCGCCCACCATGACAAACCCAGATGAAGCCAAAGACAAGTTCTATTCTGATCTAGAATCTGTCATATGCTCTGTCCCGGCAGCTGATAAGCTGATTCTCTTGGGGGACTTCAATGCTAGGGTTGGCTCCGAAATCTCAGCGTGGCCAAATGTTTTGGGCCCTCATGGAGTTGGTTCATGCAATAACAATGGGTTGCGCTTACTTACTTTGTGCGCTGAATTTGGCCTGTTCATTACCAACACAAATTTTAGTCTCCCCGTGAGAAACAGAACGTCATGGATGCATCCCCGCTCAAAGCATTGGCATCTCATAGACTATGTCATTGTAAGGAAGACTGACAGAAAGGATGTCCTTGTAACAAAGGCGATGTGTGGTGCCGAGTGTGGAACTGACCACAGACTCATTGTTTGCAAGCTCAGACTAACATTGAGGCGCAATAGACGCCCTCAAGGGAAAGCGCCACCTAAACGCCTAAATGTTTCAAAACTCTGCTCAGCTGAGAAACAGAGCGAGCTCTCATCAGAACTCTCCTCAAAATTGGATTGCGTGACTTTTGACCCTGAGAACATTGAACAGAGCTGGACTGACCTAAATACGACTGTACGCTCTTGCGCCAGCAGCACAGTTGGTTTTCCTGTCCGCAAGCACCAGGACTGGTTCAATGATAATGATAATGAAATCAAAGTGCTCATCAAAGAAAAAAATAGTCTCATCCAAGCTCACTGCAGTGACCCCTCTTCCACAGCAAAAGCTGATGCACTGCGTGCATGTAAGGGTGTACTCCAGAAGAAGCGGAGGAAAATGAAAAATGACTGGCTTGAAGAGCGAGTAAGAGAAACTCAGAAATATGCCGACACAAACAACACTAGAAAGTTCTTTGAGAGCCTCCGAGCTGTGTTTGGACCATCCCGCTCTGGCACTACGCCACTTCTTGCGTCAGATGGTTCAACACGCATTGTTGAATTGAATGCCATAATTCAGCGTTGGGCAGAACATTTCGGAGGTGTGCTAAATCGGCCATCAAATATAAATACTGAGTCCATTGACCGCCTCCCTCAGACTCCTATTAATGCAGCTCTTGCCAAGCCATTCACAGCAAATGAGACCCGAACTGCCACAAATCAGATGTCCTTTAACAAATCACCAGGCGTGGATTCAATTCCTGCTGAGGTGTATGCCTTCGGTGGAGAAAACCTTATTGAAAGGTTGACCGAGTTGTTCAATCATATGTTGAAAGCAGGGAAGCTGCCACAGGACTTCAAAGATGCTTCAATCATCCATCTGTACAAAAACAAAGGGGACAGCCAAGTCTGTGACAACCATCGGGGAATCTCTCTACTTTCAATTGCTGGCAAAATATTGGCAAGAATGCTTCTGAATCGCCTTCTTGATCACCTCTCGTCAAATGTCTTGCTTCCCGAGAGCCAATGTGGCTTTCGTAAAGAGAGGGGAACGGCGGATATGATTTTTGCTGCCAGACAGATTCAGGAAAAATGCATGGAACAAAATAAAGCGCTGTATATCACATTTGTTGACCTCACTAAAGCATTTGACACAGTGTGTCGTGAAGGCCTCTGGAAAATCTTGGCGAAGTTTGGGTGTCCACCCGAATTCATCACAATAGTGCGCCAGTTTCATGATGGCATGCAAGCTGCAGTCAAAAGCAACGGCATTGTTTCAGAGCCCTTTGCTGTCACAAATGGGGTAAAACAGGGTTGTGTCTTAGCCCCAACTCTGTTCAGCATCATGTTCTCTGCAATGCTACAAGAAGCCTTTAGCTCTCCTCCTCAAGGGGTAAGCATCAAGTACCGAACTGATGGCAGTCTATTCAACCTCAGGAGACTTCAGGCAAAAACCAAAACCAAAAGTACTCAAGTCTGTGACCTACTATTTGCTGATGATTGTGCACTTCTGGCACACGATGAGGATAGCATGCAAAACTGTGTTGATAAGTTCTCTAGTGCCTGTGACAACTTTGGCCTCACAATAAGCACAAAGAAGACGGAAGTGCTCCATCAGCCTACTCCAGACGACAAGTATCCTGTGACCCCAAATATCAAAGTCCATGACAGTCTTCTGAAGGTGTCGGAGAACTTCACCTATCTTGGCAGTACACTGTCTTCCGCGGCTCGTGTTGATACTGAAATTCTCTCAAGAATCAGCAAAGCCAGCTCTGCATTTGGCAGGCTTCGAAAGAGAGTATGGGATGTCGCCGGCATTCGCACAGACACTAAGCTGAAAGTGTACAATGCTGTGGTCCTTCCCACCCTACTCTATGGGGCTGAAACCTGGACAGTGTACCAATCGCATGCCAGAAAGCTAAATCACTTTCATCTGGCCTGCCTTAGAAAGATCCTAAGGATCAAATGGCAGGATAAAATTCCAGACACTGAGGTCCTCAATCGTGCCAAGGAATTGAGCATCTTCTGCCACCTGAAAAAAATTCAGCTACGTTGGGCAGGACATGTTGTCAGAATGCCCGACTCCAGACTCCCTAAGCAAATCTTCTTCTCTGAGCTCTCCAATGGAACGAGGAATGTTGGGGCCCCAAAGAGACGTTACAAAGACACTCTCAAGCAATCGCTGAAGGCCTTTGCCATTGATGTGAGTGAGTGGGAAAAGCTCTCGCTTGATCGTGCAAATTGGAGGGCGGCCCTTACCAGAGGCAGCAAAGCATGGGAAGCTGACAGAGTCCAGCAGGCTATCAAAAAAAGAGAACGGCGCAAGAAAAGGCCCAGTGGTACTGAACCAACGGAGCACTCTTGTCATTTATGCGGAAGGGTCTGCAGGGCAAAAATAGCACTTATCAGTCACATGAGAAGCCATAAGTCATGAAAGAACAGTCTTTCCATTCTGTCCTCTGTGTCCTTTAGTTCTCTTTATTGTCCATGTGTTGAAATTCTCAACAATTTCTGTTCTCTATTCCTCTGGTGTTGTTAAGGTCATCATCATACCTGATGAACGAACTATTATTATATGATAGACCATGCACAGCTGATAGACCCTGCACAGCTGATAGACCCTGCACAGCTGATAGACCATGCACAACTGATAGACCCTGCACAGCTGATAGACACTGCACAGCTGATAGACCATGCACAACTGATAGACCATTCACAGCTGATAGACCATGCATAACTGATAGACCATGTACAACTGATAGACCATGTACAACTGATAGACCATGCACAGCTGATAGACCATATACAACTGATAGACCATGTACAGCTGATAGACCATGCACAACTGATAGACCATGCACAGCTGATAGACCATGCACAGCTGATAGACCATGCACAGCTGATAGACCATGTACAACTGATAGACCATGCACAGCTGATAGACCATGCACAACTGATAGACCATGCACAGATGATAGACCATGCACAGCTGATAGACCATACACAACTGATAGACCATGCACAGCTGATAGACCATGCACAGCTGATAGACCATGCACAACGGATAAACCATGTACAACTGATAGACCATGTACAGCTGATAGACCATGCACAGCTGATAGACCATGCACAGCTGATAGACCATGCACAGCTGATAGACCATGTACAACTGATAGACCATGCACAGCTGATAGACCACATACAACCGATAAACCATGTACAACTGATAGACCATGCACAACTGATAAACCATGCACAGCTGATAGACCATGCACAGCTGATAGACCATGCACAGCTAATAGGCCATGCACAGCTGACAGACCATGTACAACTGATAGACCATGCGCAACTGATAGACCATGCACAGCTGATAGACCATGCACAGCTGATAGACCATGCACAGCTGATAGACCATGCACAACTTATAGACCATGCACAGCTGATAGGCCATGCACAACTGATAGACCATGCACAACTGATAGACCATGTACAACTGATAGACCATGCACAGCTGATAGACCATGCACAGCTGATAGACCATGCACAACGGATAAACCATGTACAACTGATAGACCATGCGCAACTCATAGACCATGCGCAATTGATAGACCATGTACAACTGATAGACCATGCACAGCTGATAGACCATGCACAGCTGATAGACCATGCACAACGGATAAACCATGTACAACTGATAGACCATGCGCAACTCATAGACCACGCGCAACTGATAGACCATGCACAACTGATAGACCATGCACAGCTGATAGACCATGCACAACTGATAGACCATGCACAGCTGATAGACCATGCACAGCTGATAGGCCATGCACAACTGACAGACCATGTACAACTGATAGACCATGCGCAACTGATAGACCATGCACAGCTGATAGACCATGCACAGCTGATAGACCATGCACAACTGATAGACCATGCACAGCTGATAGACCATGCACAGCTGATAGGCCATGCACAACTGACAGACCATGTACAACTGATAGACCATGCGCAACTGATAGACCATGCACAGCTGATAGACCAAGCACAACTGATAGACCAAGCACAACTGATAGACCATGCACAGCTGATAGACCATGCACAGCTGATAGACCATGCACAACGGATAAACCATGTACAACTGATAGACCATGCGCAACTCATAGACCATGCGCAATTGATAGACCATGTACAACTGATAGACCATGCACAGCTGATAGGCCATGCACAACTGATAGACCATGCACAACTGATAGACCAAGCACAACTGACAGACCATGCACAACTGATAGACCAAGCACAACTGATAGACCAAGCACAACTGATAGACCATGCACAACTGATAGACCAAGCACAACTGATAGACCAAGCACAACTGATAGACCATGCACAACTGATAGACCAAGCACAACTGATAGACCATGCACAACTGATAGACTATGCACAGGGGAATTGGTTGAATCAATTTAAAATAAAAAAAAATTGTTCCATGTTTATTGGGTGTCCTGAGTGCAGTGTTGTAGCAGGTCGCAATGACATTGACATGAAACCTTCGCGATTCAGTGTGGCTGAATTTGCTCCGAAGGCTTCTTGAACAGGATGATCGGTGCCGGTAATGTGTTTGAAATTTGAAAAACTTTACACAATAATTGAATAGTCCAGAAAACGTATCGTAATGTTGTATAACATCCTTTTATTCATAGGTCTGTAGATTACTGAAACAAAATCAAATCACGCCAGAAAAGTGTTGCGAATTTGAACACAGCGGGTGAACTGAAATGATGCTTTCTGTCAGTGCACCTCTGAGGTGTCCAGTAGCCACGGGTAGTTGAAATACAGACACGCATCAAATGGGCTATTTTTTGACACATCAGATATGCTATTTGTTGACACATCAGATATGCTACTTGTTGACCCATCAGATATGCTACTTGTTGACACATCAGACATGCTACTTGTTGACACATCGGATATGCTACTTGTTGACACATCGGATATGCTACTTGTTGACACATCAGATATGCTACTTATTGACACATCAGACATGCTACTTGTTTACACATCAGATATGCTACTTGTTGACCCATCAGATATGCTACTTGTTGACACATCAGACATGCTACTTGTTTACACATCAGATATGCTACTTGTTGACACATCACATATGCTACTTGTTGACACATCAGACATGCTACTTGTTTACACATCAGATATGCTACTTGTTGACACATCGGATATGCTATTTGTTGACACATCAGATATGCTACTTATTGACACATCAGACATGCTACTTGTTTACACATCAGATATGCTATTTGTTGACACATCAGATATGCTACTTGTTGACACATCAGACATGCTACTTGTTTACACATCAGATATGCTACTTGTTGACACATCAGATATGCTACTTGTTGACACATCAGATATGCTACTTATTGTCACATCAGACATGCTACTTGTTGACACATCAGATATGCTACTTGTTGACACATCAGATATGCTACTTGTTGACACATCAATTAATGTACAACTTGTTGACTGAAACAGAAAATTGTAACAGGGTTTTTACCTCAGAGAATTCTAACTTCCTGAATTCCAACTTTCTGAATTCCAACTTTCTGAATTCCAACTTTCATGTACGGGTACCTAGCTGGCTGCAGCGGCTGGTGGACATGGCTTTGATGATGAGAGTTTGAAAATATCTAGACTGTTTACACATGAGAAATATCAGTGCCGCTGTTGTGTTCAAGCAAAAACAACAACAACGACCACAACAGCAACAACTACAACAACAACAAACTTCAAGTTCGTGTTCTTGTCGGCCCTGGAAATATTTCTGCTTGTCTAAAAGGTGCCGGCGAAAACGGTAGGGGTAGCGGTGTCCATGGCTGAAGGAAGAGTTGAAGCTGCAGAAAATGGATGCCACACTAAATTCTGTTACTGACGAAAAATATTCGATTCGGCTGTGTCCGATGGAGAGACGTGCATCTTGAAACTTTTTCTATTCTTCAGAGTATGAAGCTTAGAACGTCTCAGGTATGTGATGAATGTTTTCCTGATGTAGCGCACTTGCAGTTGTCGCTTCCAGTGCCAAGGAACCGTGCGGATCATCAACAGTAAGATTTCCCGATGCTCGAGCCTGGCCACAGAATACACTATACAGTTGACCAAAGAGTTGGCAAAACACAGTAGCTGAGTCAGACATTTGATGATTTCGACATTCCTCTGCGAAACACGCGGGGCATACTTCAGGGGCGCTACCATCAGGTAGGGCAACCACAGGAAGATAAACATAAACATCAGGGTTGCCGTGGTTTGGATGCTTTTAATCTGAGATCTCAGCTGTGCCCGACTCTCTGAGGCCCAAATTTCTCTGCGTTGTTTAAAGGACAACATTTGTCGGAAGATCACAAATATGATAGGAACAGACAGAACTAATGAAATAATGATGGTAGACGCAATTGTTCCGAAAGTTACCCAAATGACATAAGACTTTGGTAGGGTTATATAGAAATGGCAACGTATAGCTCCCTCGCTGATGGTGGGGTCATAGTTATTCCAGCCCATCATAGGCAGGAAAGAAAAAAATAAAATGAGCCCCCAAAGTACGACCAAAAATATTTTGGTTCTCTCATTGCTGACAACTACTTTATAGCGATAGGGGAAAATCACAGCAAAATATCGATCTATAGCTATGATTTGGAGATGGATGAGGGAACCACCCCCCGACAAACAGATGGACGCAAACCACGACAGGCAGGCGTATTTATTTAACTGTATAGCGTCTCTGGTACCCTCCACATATGCTAGAGCGTACAAGGGAATGGTCAAAAATCCCATTAGAAAATCCGCTGACGCCATGCTCGCTAACAACAAATTGTTGGGTGTGTGAAAGGCAGGATACAGCAGTGTACCCGCCACCACCAGCGTATTGCCTGTCACGATGAAGGGGGCGTACGACATAGTGATGGCCACAAAGATATTGTGGGCCAATTGAACATCTTTATCGAGTAAGTAGTGGTAGGAATTGTTGGTGACCGGCAGTCGGAAATCGGCTGACCACCAATGCATGTTTATGGCTTTGACAACGCTGATTGGAGATCTTTAGAAATGGGGTAGAACTGGATACGGATCTCTCTGGTCTCTATTCTGATTGGCTGAAAATTGTGAAACATCACTGGCTTGCTCGTCCCTGGAGAGAGAAAGAGGAGAGAGGGTGTGTGTGTGTATGAGTGTGTGTGAGAGAGAGTGTGAGGGTAAGAGAGAGGTGAGAGAGAGAGAAAGAGACGATAAGAGAGAGAGAGAGAGAGAGAGAGAGAGAAAGAGAGAGGGAGAGTGAGAGAGAGGGTAAGAGAAAGGAGAGAGAGAAGAGGGTAAGAGAGGGGTGAGAGAAAAGTGTGATTTTCAGAAGTTCTCCCAGGCAAGGAGACTTTAGTCCAGAATCCTTCACAATGAACTTTTCAAGTTTCTGCATGGTTTGGTAGCCTGTCTGTCTGTCTGTCTGTCTGTCTGTCTCTGTCTCTCTCCCTCACTGACTATACGGGTTGGGTGATCATGCTGGCCGCACGTTAAAAATTAGATTTGGAAAAGGCACACGTGGCGCATTAACTGGAGCGTTGCCCGCCCTCACCTCCGCCCTCCACACCCCTTCACACACAATTTGTTCTGCCTTCAATTTCCAGTTTATGGCGACCAAAAGAAACTTTTATTAAAGTGAAAACCCAAAATAAATAGAAAACTGGAGCAGATATTCAAGCCAGAAAATGTCGGTAAAAAGTGAGGTTGACTTAAACTGGTGTGGATGGCAAGGCCTCTTTCCACACTGCGGCCCGATGGTATGTAGATTGTGGGAGAAACAACTGTTTTTAGTCAGAACTTTCAATGACGTGTACTGGAGGGTGACAACACATTGTGATGTCGTGTACTCGAGGGTGAAACACATTGTGATGACGTGTACTCGAGGGTGACAACACATTGTGATGACGTGTATTCGAGGGTGGCAACACATTGTGATGACGTGTACTGGAAGGTGGCAACACATTTTGATGTCGTGTACTCGAGGGTGACAACACATTGTGATGTCGTGTACTCGAGGGTGACAACACATTGTGATGACGTGTTCTCGAAGGTGACAACACATTGTGATGACGTGTACTCGAGGGTGGCAACACATTGTGATGACATGTACTCGAGGGTGTCAACACATTGTGATGGCATGTACTCGAGGGTGACAACACATTGTGGTGACGTGTACTGGAAGGTGGCAACACATTATGTTCTGGTGTAGGACATGACAATTCACATATCTGGACGATCACTGGCGACAGTTTGACAGTTCTTGCCGGCAATGTCCGACAGGACGTAAAAATGTGAGTCAGTTCTGGTCAAACAAACAAAACTGCTGTTGTAAAACTGAAATTAAAGGGCAGACTACCACTGTTGTGTGACAGCCAGGCTGATGTTCTGACCGTGCTTGGTTCCATGTCAGAGCGTCATGTCCACGGGTGGTCACATTCTGGTTTGTCAATACATGCTCTTCTTGCCTACGTCTCAAGCTCAAAGACGATATGGTAGACAGATCTGGCCTGTTGATGAAACGATAGAGAGGACTAATTATAAATTAAGTTTGGCAGATCCGCTGAATTTAACACGGAGTCCTCGGCACAGAATGACAAGCCAAGGGTGTGGCGTAGGATCAAGGTTTTGTCTGATGTCTTGTGTATTTTGTCTGAGGTCTGATGTGTTTTGTATGTTGTCTGATGTGTTTTGTCAGGCAGACAGACAGGCAAATGTGTCACGGGTCGACCATGGTTTCAGTTGTACTAAGGGTTCACGAGAGTGCATTTTGTTGTTTATTAGATAGTGACCGTTGACTAAACAAACATATTTTAGTTTGTCACTAGTTTCTTGTGTTTTCTGTAGTGGCTGTCCGAGGCGAGAGTGGGTAGAACCACTTGGCCTATATCCCACATGCACTTCAGCCACCACGTGACTCAATAGACAGGACGGAAGAGACAGAAACTGAGAAATACACACATACACACACACACGGTGGATAGAGACAGACAGACAGACAGACAGGCAGACAGACAGACAGACAGACGACAGGCAGGCAGGCAGGCAGACAGGCAGGCAGACAGGCAGACAGACAGGCAGGCAGACAAGCAGACAGAAAGACAGGCAGGCAGACAGACAGGCAGACAGACAGACAGACAGGCAGACAGACAGACAGACAGACAGACAGACATACAGACAGACAGACAGACAGAGAGATAGTCAGACAGACAGGCAGGCAGACAGGCAGGCAGTCAGACAGACAGACAGAACGAGAGAGACAGAAACTGAGAAATAAACACACGCACGGTGGAGAGGAGCGGGGGGGACAGACAGACGGACAGAAAGAGAGAGAAAGACACACATACGCACACAAGGTGGGGGAGAGAGAGAGGGAAGAGGAGAGAGAGAGTGGAGAGAGAGAGAGAGTGGAGAGAGAGAGAGAGATAGAGAGAGTGGAGAGAGAGAGAGAGAGAGAGTGGAGAGAGAGAGAGAGTGGAGAGAGAGAGAGAGAGAGTGGAGAGAGAGTGGAGAGAGAGAGAGAGAGAGAGAGAGTGGAGAGAGAGAGAGTGGAGAGAGAGAGAGAGAGAGAGAGTGGAGAGAGAGAGCGAGAGAGAGAGAGTGGAGAGAGAGAGAGAGAGAGAGAGAGAGGGCACAAGAATTTATGTCAACACAAAATGCCAAATTTCAAGAGTCTGTATCGCCCCCTTCTTCAGCTGGAGTGGAAGTTAAAGACAGCAGAATTATGCTCTTCCCTTAAGAAAATCTAGATCTATTCTTCTATATCCAGATCTGAATGCGACTGAGTAAACAACTTCAATTCCCAATGTACAGGTCCCATAAATCAGGCGATAGCGTGGCCAGCAAGTTGTGAATGCCAAACCTTACCCTAATCAGTAAGATTTTTCATGCAGACTCCATACCGAGAAGAGCGGAAATGACGTCACAGTGGTTGAGTCCAATCAGTGCACAATGGACACCAAAACCTCACAAAATATAAATTTCCTAATCTTATTTTTTTTTTTAAATGGTGACAGTGATGGAAGTCTCATTTATTTCACAACGGTCAACTTGTAGACTGAAGATAATTGTTTGGAAGTTTGACAGCCCCACATTTTGTCTACGAAGTTTTTTAAAAAGCGATTTTTCCATTACTTTTGTTTGTCAGTGTTTTTTGTTTATATAAAAAAAAGGGGGGGGGGAGGGGTAGTAATGCTCTTGAGAGACAGGTCAATGTGGTGCCATTTCCCTGCAAACAACAAGGATAATTTGCCTTGACTGTGTAATATTTTAGGGGGCCGGGGGGTGAAATTTGAGTTTGTGGTTTGACGGAGCGTCGGCACGACAACGGTGTCACTTGAGGCCTTTTACAATCTGTTTACTTACTTGATTTCTATTGATAGTCACTAAGTCAGAACTTCATCCAAGTAAAGTTCACGAATGGAATTAAATATTTCCGTAAAAATTTTATTACATTGGTAAACGTCTCAAAAATTGGTTTTGTGTAGATCTGAAAAGAGTTTTGTAAATAGGCCTATGTCTTACATAATTTAAAAAAAAAAAACTCGGCCGATTTTTACCCAAGTCTTGTCGCCGCTCGTGCAGGTCGGATTTGCATTTCCATTCGACCTGCTGGAGGTTCTCTTTTAGATTTGAGGCTTGAAATAGTGGAGAAGTGTTGTTGTTGTTGTTTTGATTTTGCTTTGTTTCGCTAATTTTGTCCCCCTGTCCTCTCTCTTCCACAAAGCCCAGGACGCTGTGACTACCTGCGCGATGTGTTCACTCACAGTGGTGGGCATTTCGAATGCTGGCGGAGTGCACAAGGCAGTACCGCCCAGTGGGAGTACAGTCAGAGTTATCCAACAATCAACAAACAAACATTACCGGTAATCAACTAAAGCTAAAGGAACGGACAAAGTGAAGCAGATCCATTCTGATCATCCAGAAATGAAACTGATGAATAGTTTTATTCTGGCCAGTGCCGAGTAGCTCAGCTAGTGGTTAGGCTACACAAGTTTTAAACTCAAGTTGTAGATCTCAGCCTTTTTTCATAAGGGACAGGGCGTACGGCGGGTCTGTGTGGCAGAAAATACACATTCAGTTAAAGTATGCTTTACTGGTAGTTGACATTTCATGCGACACAGTCGAGTAAATCCCCCCCCCCCCCCCTGTTAAAAAACAACAATGGTGTATGAGATGGGTATGACCCACACCGAGTCTTTCACCTTTCACCTAGGCGTTGTCCACCCACTACAGGATGTACACAACTCCGACAATGTAGCCGCCGACAGTGCTTTCCATTCTCTTCTGAAAATATCATAAGAAGTGATAACGTCACGGGCTCACGAAACAAAAGGAACGGGGTGAAATTAGGGACACAAAGCGGACTTAAACAATAATTCCCCACCATTTCAAGTCTCTAATGTTAAAAAGAACATCTATTGGTCAAAAGGAAAGGCCCGCAAAATTCCAGGCAAATCCGAGCTCTCTGAGGGGCGGTAGGTCTCTGTAATAAGGAATAAATTTCAATTAAAACATTTTTTTCCCTCCTGCAACATTAGGTCCTTCCCACTCGTGAGGTTTCACGACAGGGTCACTGATAAGATGGTGACACACGAATTTAACTTGATAAATATTTTAGGTCTAGCTTATTTCGTTGTACACCGTACGTATAGGGGAAATCACTCATAAATACTTTGAAACCGCGGGGAAAACAATCGCGGCTGTGGCCAGTACGGTACTACAGTGCGCTCTATTTGTGTCCTAGCATTTTGAGGTTTGGGTGTTAATATTTCAGATTGCAGTGCCAACAGTCTTAGGCTGAAGCCCTCGGGTAAAACTAGGGATCAGTATCGAGCTACATAATGACCTCTGTGTTTCTGACCAATGTATTCGTTTGTAATTTTCCCAGGCTGAGGATTGGAATTCAGTCGCAGCCGTAGGTCAACGTGATGTAGACAAAAATAATTTAGAGCTAGATCTAGATCTAGATCTAGTCTACATCATCTGGATCCATTGTGAATTGTGGGACTGATAGTGATAGGGGGAAGAGTCTAGCTCTTAATGCCTTATGTCCCAACCACCCAATCTCAGAATCTGTAGTAAGTCATGAACCTATTCCTAACCATGTCCTTATCCCTATCCCTAAATCTAATCTTATCCATAACCCTTACCCTTACCCCTTCACTCAGAAAACTTGTAACAAAATATTGAGACAATCACTCAGTAAAGAACTGTAAGAGATCAAAGTTGCTCACTGGTTGGGACATTCGTCACATAGCCTACAGAACTCCTTCCATGAGAGGAAATGGGATTCATGTTTTTATGTTTTAATTTTGAAAAGATAATTTGCTAAAAAATGCTAGCGAACATTTCTCAGGATTTTGAAATTTTATTTTATGCATTAGATCTAGAGTCTAGATCTAGATGTATGCTATTAAAAAAAGTCCCAGGCATTAGTTTTTAGCGCTTTTAAAATTTAAAACATCTTCACCTCAGGTTCAAGTTGAAGAAGTAAAAAGTGTCCAGGGGTCAAGATTTGTAATTTATGACACTTGACAAATCTTGATCCAGATTGTTTAGGATCAGTCTCTGTTTTGGAAGAGTTAAACGTTCCAACCACCCATTCAAAAAATATTTGAAGATTATTAAAGAAGGGATTTTGTTATCCCTAATTCTACCCCTTCCCTAATCTTAAACCTTTTCCTCCTCTTGTATTCAAATCCTTAATCTAATTGTAATCCATAACCCTGTCCTTATTAGTGTAGTAAACTTAATCGGATGAAAACTCTATCCAAGTTCTGTATGTGCCAACCGCTCACTCAGTCAAGGCCACCCTTGCCCTATTCTCTAATTATCTTATCCCTACCCCTTACCCTTTCAACCAGAAATAAAAAGAAAATCATATATAATAAGTGTAAAGAACTTTGGAGTTCAAAGTGGTCAGGATGTAGCCTATGGAACTTTTTCCTGGAAACTTTTTTCTCTGCTACACTGAGGATAGAATATTTACTAAAATTTCATTAGAGTCAGTCTCCTGTTTGGGATCATCCACATTTCAATATATTCAATGCCATTGTCATTCATGTCATTCTAGCCACAGAGGACAAGGACCCCAGCTTGACAAAAGATTGTAATTTTTGTATCGATCTCAGTGTTCAGTTTTTTTTTAAAAAGAGTACCGGAAACTGACAACCAAAGGTGACTTATTTTAACTGTAATAATTACATACTTAAACTAAGTTTTAAAGCATTTTTAATAAACTTAAATTTTTGAATAATCAATCAAATAATTTTAGAAAGTGAGAACAGGATTGGAAGAGTCTGGAACATCTTGTCAGGATACCCTAAAATCTTTCTCCAACTCTGACCATATCCCTAAACCTAACCCTTTTCTTATCCCTAACCCATTCAGCTAGAAAACAAGATTTAGACAGTCGGTGAAGAATTGTAGGAAGAATGCATAGTGGTTCATAACTCTTTCTGAAATAAACTACAGTCCAGTGGAGATACCTGAAACATCTCAGTTTCTTCCTATTGTGTATTACAGGCAGAGTTATTTTTATGTCAGTTAGAATGTGAATAAATTAAATAAATAGGCAAGGTTTGAGGGTGTTAACTTTGATGTTTAATCATAAAGTAAAATATTAAGGTATCAGGAGTACAATGTTTGGGAGGAGTACCATCCATAATGGCTTACACTAATTCAGTCGTGCACATATTTCATGTTGCGAGTGTCAATAACCGAGACCTGCATTTACTATAAAAACATCCATCTTGAGGACCAAGTCACCAGGGAGGCACTAGCCTCTTGCGGACACTCATGGTATCCGTATTGTGTAACTCAGACAAATGGAACTCCTCCCCAATGTTCTGTTGAAGTGCATCAGCTTCAGTGTCAAATGGTATGAACAGTCTGCAGTCTTGACATATTTCAGACGACAAAGTTAAAATCATTATTTTATTTACCATGAAGATTAAACTTAGTCAATGTGTTTTGAGTAATTTTTATCTACTATTGCAGTTGCACTAAGATTTCCATTCCACAATGGATAGCGTGCCCCTGGAGATGGATGATATTTTTGGTGACTATGAAGAGGCAGAAGACTTCAATCCAGCAAGGCTTCCTGACCTCGAAGATGAGCTGGAGCCAATGAGAGATCTGAGAGAAGATGATGACAATGATGCCGGCGATAACGAGGATGAAGGGGGCACAGGTATGGCATTAACTAGTTTAACTCACACCCTGCGCACTACCCGTAAAGCCCACTGTCCAGTCAGTGACCTTGCTCACAGGGAATCTTATGTGGGTTGCACTGACCCTTGCTGATGTGCGATGACCACACTACCGCTGTCCACGTGGTTTACTTTGTATTTGATCAGTATGAAAACATTTGCTGCTATGTCTTATCATGCTTGATAATGAATTAACCAGCAAAGCCTTTGTAGGGTCTCTAACCAATGATCTGACTTATGGTACCAAACTGACAACTGTAATTTTCTTGAGAACGAAGCATGATAACTAGCCACGCCCCATGGCATAAACCCTAAACAAATGGTTTCATCCTGATCCATCCATACTAATGAACCAATGTGGATATTTGGGGCAAAGGTCATTAAATTTCCAGAGCTTGTTTCTGATTGGTTCTTAGATGCAGACAACTGTAGATGATGGTCAGCTTGCGAGAAAATGAGATAATATTGCACATTGGTTGAGCAACAGTTCGCATGTCAATGTTACACCATTTGATAATGTGGGGAGAGCCTTGGAAAGCTAAAGTCTTTGTGAGGCTGACCAGTGTTTCACTGATTAACATGACCTTGTCATAACGCCTTTGATTAGTAGAGAGACAGTGAGCAATAAGATGGTAGTTGCGTCTCAAAGAGGACAGTGACCTTACGCGTGAAAATATGGCTTGCGTGTGGCGCAGTCAGCTTGACCTTGCCGTATTGATATGCCCATGCAGAGTGAATGCCTGGAAAGTAGATGCCGTATTTCGACGCCTCCTGCAGTGTGAGGGTTAAATGTGAGCTTTTCAATGGCCCTGTCAAGCGTCATTTACTATAAAATGTTCTTTTTTTCTGTTTTACCGCAGACCTCGAGCGCTACCAACACCGTTCTGACATTCCATGGCTGAATTTGTCAGTGATTGAAATTTCAAAGAAAAGAGTTATTTTCATGGTTGGAAAGATGAACAAGCTGGCGACATGAAATTTGTGTCGCGATTTTATTTAATCAACTGTGGTATTGAACAGTGACTTTAAGTAAATCTCTGGAATCACTGGAAAAGTTTCTGCCTGTCAACTGTTAATTACACTCTCATTTTGTGGCCCATGCTGCATCTCAAAGTTCTGTTTTCTTTGTCAGATTTTGTGAGTTGTTTGGTTTTTGCTGCATGGTAAAGACGTTTTCTTCATATTTCAGTGAATGCCGAACTCTTAGCCAAACTGAAGAGCATGAAAGGGGCTTCAAAACACACAACCAAGAACACTATGCCCAAACTTGATGCTGTCAGGTAAGTTACAAACTACATTGGGTAATTTGACTTTTTACAACCGGTGGATGAGGGAATGTTTGCCGTTGGGAATTTGGATGTATCTACTTTAGTTGCCATTCTGCTCCACCACATATTGGGTATGAATTATGAGTTATCTTTCCTTGGCAATGGGAGTTGGCACTTTCTCTCCGCAAAATCTGTGATATTACTTTGGAACCTGTTGAACTGTTGTGCCACAAAAATTACTGCGCTTATGGTCATGTCCAATATCTGTGTATACTGAGAGTGAGAGTTAAGAAAATTTAATAAAAGATCTAAGAAGTCTAGAAAAATATCATGGTGGGAGATCATAAATTATTGGGTTATATAATGTTAAGACATTTTTGTAAGTATAATGGGCAGTCTCAGAATCGACTTGTTGTGTTCATACTGTATAATATGACTTCAGAAGACAAGCTTGTAGTTTTTGTGTCCATGATTTTCAGCTGACCCTGCTGACCCCAAGTCCAGATTCTATATCGTTAGCCAGTTTATATTTTCATGTTAACATTCAGCGCGAGATGTGGTCAAATTAAGAATGAACAGGTTGTTCTAAGCTAAAGATGAAAACCGTTTAATCATTCTTTACTTTCTGGTTTACTGATGTCACACTGATAACTTTTTCTATACTGTTGCCATTGTCCCACAGGTTGACAGGTGACCGTGGCATTCCTGTCCTACCTAAGATTTTTGAAGATGTTCACCTGAAGGGCAAGAACCATGAGGTATAGGTAGTATATGGTAGTTTACTTGTAACATCAGTCACACTCATAAGTCAGTGCAATATTCTTTCATTTTTATATATGCAAATGTGGGGAGTTGAGAAATCCAGGCTTTCTGTGTGGATAAAAATCTTTGGAACTGATGGGAATTTTTATGGTGCATACATAATCTACTTGTCAGACTTTGTAGCTTTTCAAAGTTAAAATGTAGCTGAAAGTAAAAGGAGAAAAAGTCTGTTGGAAAGTCCTGTGTTTGTAGCAAAGGAGAGAAACTTGACAATAAATTCCAAAAGAATTACGAATGGAATGGAAGAAAAAAGAATGAGCTTTCAGTCATTATCATTAAATGCAAATGATTTTTTTCCCAGCCATTTCTAATTCTTTTGGAATTCATTGTAAAGTTTCTTTGTGTTGGTTCTCTAAGACAAGATTTTGCAGCAGTCAATCTCAATAGCTTTTTTTTCTTTTTGCCACATTTGAACTTTGTTCCAAGTGCTGTTGTGACCCCAAGGATTTTCTGTTGTTTTTATTTTCAGATATTCTGTCAGTTTTGTAACATTTCAGTTATTTTACTTCCAGTGTGGAGAATTTTGTTTTCCATTCTGCCTTGAAATCGCAAAAGAAAGAATTGTTTTTGTAACAAATATTTGGAATGTAAGGTTTGAAATATGACAGAGATGTACATTGTTAATAACTACATGTATGTTGGAGTAAGGCTTCGATTTTTTTTTTTTGGTCAGGTGAAACTTAGTAAGAATGCTTGAAATGGCTCCATTTAGCTTTTGAAATGCATAAAATCCATTTTTTGGTCCCCTACTAGGACGCTGTCCCTGGAGCCCTGGCTTTTATTCTGATCACCTAAAAATGATTCAGACATTTTTTTGCATCCTGCATTCCAACCTTGTAGTTAATAATTAAGGAGACGCTGCATTCACAAAATGTAATTTTGGACAATTTTTGTTTTCCAATTTTTTTGCCAATTTTAGCAAATGAAAAATGTCTGTGTTGTATTGAACACAGTGAGATCATGTCTTAATGTTGATGTTTTCAAACAGGCTGAAGATCTGAAAAACATCATGCAACACTTTGAACACTGGGCACATCGACTCTTTCCAAAAATGCCTTTTGCTGAAGTTCTTGAGAGAGCCGAGCGATTAGGGGCCAAGAAAGAAGTACAGGTGAATTGACGTCTATAAATGTTATTTGGGCACAGCTATCATTTTTTGCATTGTGGTGAACGAGCTTAATAGGAAAATCATCGAACTCGCAAGTAGGCAGGCTAGAGTATGCATTCTAAGCCGCAGGAGATGGGACACTTTAAAATTATACACGATAGCATTTACTTTCATGGTATTGGTAAAGTTTGGATAAAAATTCTGAACTTGCAAGATCTGGTCTGGGCTATGGTAATCAGATGTTTTCGGGAGAAATTTACAAACATTTTATCTATGAGTTGCAAAACCTATGCCATGCCAAGAACTCTGAGACTATCACGAAACCTAGAATCTTTCAGCCTTCACCAAAATTCCTTAAAGATAATGTACATATAGTTGACAGTGGGTGAATGATATGGGTTTTCCTATGGCTTTTCTATTGCGCCCAGAAGGAACAATTTCCAAAGTTTTAGCCCAACTTCTTCCATGCGGCATTTGATAGTGTCCCTGTCTGTAGTTTGTCTGATGGTGTCATCTTCTGGTAGTTTTGTGATGCTTTCTGGTGCAGTATTGAATCTGACTGCTCTATCCAGCACAGTGAAGACAACTTATGTGTGTTATTCAGTGACTTTGACAATGAAGAACGGTGAGAATCCCCAGCCCTCACCTAGACATAAATAGTGTGCTGATTTTCTATTTGCCAGACTTGTGTCAAGAAAATCCGCCTTGATCTGCCAGTGCTGACCTCTGATCAAGTGGAGTATGAAGATGAATTAGTTGTGCGTCGAGGCAGTGATGGAGAGAGAGAGGACGACAGCAGCAAACAGGTTGAACAGAACAGCCGACTGGATGAGGTAGGTTAAGTAAAGTGATTATTAAGGCAAGACAGTTAATTCATTCTAAGCTGAAGCAAGGATAAGCTGTGCATATCCGGTGCCTAAGAAAGGCAGTTAACTCAAATTACCCTGCTACAAATTCCCGATGCCGTGAAGGGCGTGTAAATATGGTTTCGAGTTCTCAACTGTTCATGGCGATGGGCAAGAAAACATGGATAGGTCAAGCCGACTGTGCAGCGTGGAAGATGTGTTTTTGCGTTCCATGTCACTGTACTCTCTAAGATGTAATTACCGACATATTCCTGGCTATATCTCTTCTAAATCAAAAGCATTATGACAAGAACATGTTAACCAGTGAACCGCTAGTCGGAATCACAAAGACTAAGCTTTCAAAGGCTTTCCCCACACGATCAGTAGGCATAGCATCGACATGCTCAACAAATTTGCAATATCATCTCATTTTCTCCTAAGCTGATCTTCATCTAGAGTTGCCTGTATCTAAGAACCAATTAGAAACAAGCTCTGAAATGACCTTTGCTGCAAATGCCCATGGTTGTTCATTAGTATGTGCTAATCTGGATGAAACCATTTGTTCAGTGCTTGGGGGGCATGGCTAGTTATTATGCCTTGTTCTCAAGAAAATTACAACTGTCAGTTTGGTTTCATAAGTGGTTTCCCTTTGACCTTGCCTAGAACGGGAGTTATGCAGTGGTCTCGTGAATGCCGTTGTATGCAGGTCCCACTGTTTCAGTGTTTGTGTAGCATCCCTGAACAGATGGTTTCTGATGTAGAATTTCCTGCAATAATTGTCCTGCACAGTTTTCATTCGTGGAATATTCTAGTCCAATTTGTAATTTTTATTTTCAATCCCAAGATTGATGAGGATGAACTTGAGGACTTGCTGCGAGAGCAAGCAGAGCCCCTGGCAACACTGACAAATCACATGACTTCTTCTGACACATCCTCGCAACCCCCAGGTCAGAGCTCACAACCCCCAGGTCAGAGCTCACAACCCACAGGTCAGAGCAAGGTAAGGTAAAACAAAATGTTATTTCTAGAAAAAGTTTGGAAATGTTTTAAAGGCTGTCAGGGCTCAAGGGCTTGAGGGCGGCCACAGTTCAAAGGGTTAAAGGATGTCAAGTGAGAGGAGTGAAGCCTTTAATACATTAAGATTTACAATTTAACTCATTCCAACCCGAGACAAACTCTAGTCGTGTAGGTTTGATACCCAGGCAAATTAAGGGAGTTTACTCTAATTACTACATAGATACATACGTACCCTACATAGATTTGGTGGCATCGAATGGCTTTTGGGAAAGATGCATTTTGATTGCAGCACCTTGGAAGTTGGAATGAGAATAAGAATGTTGGTATGGATTAGTGATGGTCACATGGAGGGAACGTCATGTCTGAAGAAAATATTTGATTGAAGTAAGTACAATCTGACATGTGATTGTGATTGTGATCCACTTACAGCTGCTCTCAATCCTACATAAAACAAAATTCTTGTATTTTTTTCCAGATTTCATCCAGCATAAGTGATGAAATGAAAGAAAGGATAGAAAGAAACAGGAAATTGGCCATGGAAAGACGAGCTGCCAGGACTGGCCAGATTTGCCAAGGTTTGTACAGATGGATATCTTAAATGTCTGTATGAACCAATTTGTCTGAACAGAATCATTAATATTAATTTTATTGCTTTATTTTAATTAGAGAAATAAATTTTTTTTATTCTTCAAAGCTTTATGTAAATGTGGCTAATTGGTTAGATTTGCAACACGCATTCCTCTTACCTTGTGCAACTACTCAATATATTCCACGTCTTGTAGTTATATCTCTCAGTTGCAAACCCATCTTTGTTTAACCCGTGCGGTGGTGATGAAAAAACGTACACAATTTGGTGATCGGGTCTTATATGACCCAACCCTCATGAAGAGAGAATGGTTGCATCACAAAAACACTTCAGATGTTCTAGGACACTTTCATCTTAGAAATGTCTCAGCATATGTGCCGGGACGCTGGCATTATAGAAAAGTCACAGCAGATGCCTCAGGACCCCAGCCTGCCCTTATACCAGCATGTTGAAGTCATAGAAATACTTCAGATATCTCAGAACGCAAGCATGCCTCGGCATAAGAAGGTTGGCATCATAGAGATAGGTAGTCCAAACTGATTTTTACTTTTTATCACTGTCGCGAATGTGGTTTATGTCAAACGACTGCAATTCAAGAGGAAAACCCACACTCGGCGAACACACTAAACTTTCGTACTGGAATTAATTAAACAACTCAAATGAAATAGTTTTGTCAGGCCTGTATGGCCACAATAATGTATTGAGTTAGCTAAATAAAGATAACATATATATATATAAAATGACTTTCAGGGTAACTGCAGAAACAATATAATTTTAGAATGGACAAAAAGATCCTAGTACTGGATCAAATATAACTAATGACTCATAGGGTATTTAATACAAATTATAGTCTTCACTGTCTCAGCACACACCAAATCAGTTGCAATGGCTCATGTCATATATTATAATACTGGCACTGCCTGGCGGTGACTCTAGGAGTAGACTCCCATACTGCTGGTAACATCTGAATTCTGACATACAATTAAATGCATACCATTTTCCCTGGCTATCAAGAACCAGGGAATATCAACAAGAGCGTTGGATGGTGGACAAAGTCCGGGTAGCTATTAGCTGGAGCTCGTCATTTCTAGGCTCCTCATATAGATGGGCTGCTCTACTGCGTCTCTGTTTCGATCTGGCTCGAACAAGCCGACCACTTCGCAGTGGATACTTTTCTGTATGTGATGATGGACAGAGGTTATGGGCTGACTTTTATAATGTCTAGCTACCTGCAACTACCGTCCAAGTCCTTGGATTTGATTGGTGCAGCCATGCGAGCTCATCTCGCCTTGCACTAAGACAGACAAGGTCGTCTTCTAAATAGGTTAATCAAAATTAAATCCAAAATATTAAATGACTCTGCACAAAAAATTAACTCGTGCTTTCACAAACTACTGAATGTCAACAGTCAATTACAACCACCTCACACCCTCTAACAGTGCTGTTAAATCACGGACTCAAGCTATTCTGTCATACCTAGTTTACCTACAAAACATGTTGCTCACGAGAACAGCTCAAGGGCACTTCACTATGACTAGATTAAAAAAACTGAATTCAACCCGTGGCCTAGCACGGCATTTATAGTACCAAGTCAGCTCTTGACAATCACAGATCACCAGTTGTTGTCTAATCTGGTGGAGCTTGCTTTTCGAAGAATTTTGATAACAAATTTGTCATTCTGGCTTAAAGGGTTTGAAAGTTATGGCATTTTCAAAAGTGAAAAAACACCTCGAATTTGCTACCTTTTGCAAAATACACAACAGTCCAACTTTGATGACCCATAAAATGACTGTTTAGTGAGTCACAGCATTAAAAATTATCAGTTTCCAAGTCAAGGGAGTGTATAATATGCTCAATTTTTTTCAGGGGTATAAACATAGTACAACCATCTCATTTTACTTTTTTTAGTCATCAAACTTCATCCGACATCAATTTTGTGGGAACTCTTACAAGGGAGACTAAAACAATGTTTTTTATTGTTTTTTATTTGAAAAGGAGGTCAACCGCATCGCCATTGACTTAGCGCTGAGTGTCAGAAAAAGGTGACGAAATTAAGCGTTGGGTGGGTCTATAAAAACAGTCGGCCGAAACATGCCCTAAGTCTAATTTTGGCACACCCTGAAAATACAAAGGCTGAGATTCATTTGCATTAATTTTTATCCTGATCTTTTAAAGTTTCCACCAGTTTCTCGATCAACAAACTTTTCAACAAACAATTTTTAAGGAATTTCAACTTAAAACAGGATGAAAAATACATTGAATTAAACGTCATTTATCTGGCTTTCTGTGTGAGCTATTTTAAAACACATGCGCTACATCGGCGTGACGTTCAGCGATCTTTATTATGAAGGGGTCAAATCGGTATGTGCGGCTCAGGGCGAGAACGGCAAGACTATGTCTTGTTCAAGCAATAAAAACACATGGCTACACACATTAAACAATACAAAAGATAATATACTTTGGCAGAGGAAGACTTGAACTTTATTTTGATGTAGGATACACGCCGTTTTACATAAACTTGCAGCAGTAATAGCTTTGTAATGCTGGCCTAAAATTATGCCAAAACGGGATTTCGCCCCTTCAGCGGGGCAGTTTGGACTACCTAATAGAAATAATTCAAATGTCCCAGGACACAAGTGTCTCAACATCAGGACACTCGCAGCGTACAAAAAATGTCTCGGCAGTTGTCCTAGGAGCATCAGCGTGCCTCAACGCTAGAACAACAGTATCACAGAAATACTTCAGATGTCCCAGGACACTAGCTATAGTATGCCTCTACGCCAGAACAGTAGTATCACAGGAATACTTCAGATGGCCCTACTTACAGCATGCCTCAGTACCAGAGCTGTGGTATCGCAGAGATACTTCAGATGCTTCAGAACGTCATCTTGCCTCAAGGTCGGGGCAGTGACATAACAGAAATACCTCAGTTGTCCCAGGACAACAGCATGCCTCAATGACAGGACACAGACATCATGCACCAACAGATGGCCCAGGACAATAAATACTGTCTTGTGTGTCATCCAATATTATGTATGGGTCCATATAGTATACATTGTGGTTGTTAGAGATGCATTTTATCAAACAGAGGTAGTGACGTAAGCTAAACAGAGGTAGGGGGATGCACATGCAGAGGTAGTGAGATACTCTATGTAGAGGTAGTGATGTCCCAGGACATCGACATGTCTCCAACGCCAAGAGTCCATCGTGCCACGTGCTTACCTACAGTTTCAGAATGCCAAAGCATCATCATATATTATTCCCACACCTTCAGGATTGCTAAAAACAGAACTTATGAAAAAAAAAGAAAAAAGGTCCCTGTTGTATCCACGACTGTTCCTGCCTGCTAACTTAGTTAATGATATGCAAAGAAGAACCGGGGATGGTGGTGACAACGAAGGTAACATGATACCTCTGTTCATGTGTCGCTAGTCACAAGGGCTGTTTTGTTTTCTCCACTGGTTTTTGAAAAATTTCCTGTTTTATGTCAACTCTGAATTTAAATAACTCTGTGTCTAATAATGCTACATGCGTGTAGTACATTTGCTTTGAAACGCACATATCTTCTGCACATGCCCATCAAAAAAAATTATACACATTTTTAGGTGATGGTATTAATTCTTTTTATTTTACAAAGACATAAAAAATCACATGAAAATCAGTAAATCAAAACTTTAAAACTTTTTTAAAAACAATTTTGCTAGTTTTCCTGGTGTAATGCTTTACATGATAAGAAAGCTGATTCAATGTACATGTACTTTCATGAGATATGAAAACCGTTTTTGTCTCATTAGTGGTTTTCATTCTATGACCTGTTTGCGCCGGTCGTCTCAGTTCAAAATGGGACAATACATAAAAATCGTTTTAAATAGTCCAGTCTTTACTATTAAGGATATAATAATCTATCATTGTCCATGACTTGAAATTATGAAAAGTATGCAGTGTAAATTCACCCACCCCCTTCTTCTCCCTCCTCCTAATTCACACATGAAGCAGCCTGTACAGCCTGTAAGCAATAACATTAAAAAAAAATGTCATGCACACAGATATGATGATTAGGCTACTGATTCAGAAAAAAAAATCCTCTCTCTCTTTTAAACTCTTTCCGCTGTTGAGAACCATTTAAATAATACGAATTTTATTAAACGCCAATATTAAATAAGATAAATGCAATATTATTATCTATATTAATAAAAGTGAAACCTTACGACAATTGCAGCGCGCCTTTCGCTACTCCTCTGTTAATGCTGATTCGGTGGCCCTCAGATTTTATACAACGCTTAGTATAGACTGTCGCCGTGTCCCCGGCACAGAAAATAAAAAAATAATTAATAACTCGCAGAATATTTGTATTAGTTCCTAGGTTGCGACACATTGGCGTTCGATCTATTTTTTCGGCAAATTAATGTAATTGAGATTGGTTCCGGTGTCTGTGTCACACTCACAAAACAACTTCCGGTTAGGACTGGTTTGAATGATGAGATTGAGTTCTAAGACTATAAGGTATGAAACTTTGTGTGTTCTCAATGTGCCTAGACTAGGAAAAAAAAAGGGTCTGCAATTGGGAGATTGACGCTGCAGGGCCAAAAGTACACAGGTTTGTGTTTTCAATATAATGCCTAGGAAAATATAATATTTCTTTTCCATTAACACATAACGTTATCACTTCCTGTGATGTGCAAAACAAACTAACCCGTTCGCAAATCATAGCCATTTATTTTGACGGATGCTGGCGGGTCGCGCAGGACGTCAACGCGCAAAGGGAGAGCAGTAAAACGTATCCAAAAACAAACAAACAAAAATAGAATAAAGCTAAAGGAACAGGCAAAATGAAGCAGGTCCATAATAATCACCCAGAACTGACTACTAATAAATCTATTCATCCTGAGCAGGGCCGGGCAACTCAGCTAGTCTATACTAATAAAAGTGAAATCTTGTGACAATTGCAGCGCGCCTTTCGCTACTCCTCTCTTAATGCTGATTCGGTGGCCATCAGATTTTATACAGCGCTTAGTAAAGACTGTCGTGTCGCTGGCACAGAAAATAAAAAAATAATTAATAACTTGCAGAACGTTTGTATTAGTTTCTAGGTTGCGACACACTGGCGTTCGGTCTATTTTTTTCGGCAAATGTACAGTAATTGAGAATGGTTCCGGTATCTGTAGCACACTTACAAAACGACTTCCGGTTAGGACTGGTTTGAATGATGAGATAGAGTTCTAATAGTAAGACTATCAAGTATAAAACTTTGTGTGTTCTCAATGTGTCTAGACTAGGAAAAAGAAAGGGTCTGGAATTGGGAGATTGACGCTGCAAGGCCAAAAGTACAGGTTTGTGTTTTCAATATAATAATAATAATAGTTCGTCCATCAGGTATGATGATGACCTTAACAACACCAGAGGAATAAGGAACAGAAATTGTTGAGAATTTCAACACATGGACAATAAAGAGAACTAAAGGACACAGAGGACAGAATGGAAAGACTGTTCTTTCATGACTTATGGCTTCTCATGTGACTGATAAGTCCTATTTTTGCCCTGCAGACCCTTCCGCATAAATGACAAGAGTGCTCCGTTGGTTCAGTACCACTGGGCCTTTTCTTGCGCCGTTCTCTTTTTTTGATAGCCTGCTGGACTCTGTCAGCTTCCCATGCTTTGCTGCCTCTGGTAAGGGCCGCCCTCCAATTTGCACGATCAAGCGAGAGCTTTTCCCACTCACTCACATCAATGGCAAAGGCCTTCAGTGATTGCTTGAGAGTGTCTTTGTAACGTCTCTTTGGGGCCCCAACATTCCTCGTTCCATTGGAGAGCTCAGAGAAGAAGATTTGCTTAGGGAGTCTGGAGTCAGGCATTCTGACAACATGTCCTGCCCAACGTAGCTGAATTTTTTTCAGGTGGCAGAAGATGCTCAATTCCTTGGCACGATTGAGGACCTCAGTGTCTGGAATTTTATCCTGCCATTTGATCCTTAGGATCTTTCTAAGGCAGGCCAGATGAAAGTGATTTAGCTTTCTGGCATGCGATTGGTACACTGTCCAGGTTTCAGCCCCATAGAGTAGGGTGGGAAGGACCACAGCATTGTACACTTTCAGCTTAGTGTCTGTGCGAATGCCGGCAACATCCCACACTCTCTTTCGAAGCCTGCCAAATGCAGAGCTGGCTTTGCTGATTCTTGAGAGAATTTCAGTATCTACACGAGCCGCGGAAGACAGTGTACTGCCAAGATAGGTGAAGTTCTCCGACACCTTCAGAAGACTGTCATGGACTTTGATATTGGGGGTCACAGGATACTTGTCGTCTGGAGTAGGCTGATGGAGCAATTCCGTCTTCTTTGTGCTTATTGTGAGGCCAAAGTTGTCACAGGCACTAGAGAACTTATCAACACAGTTTTGCATGCTATCCTCATCGTGTGCCAGAAGTGCACAATCATCAGCAAATAGTAGGTCACAGACTTGAGTACTTTTGGTTTTGGTTTTTGCCTGAAGTCTCCTGAGGTTGAATAGACTGCCATCAGTTCGGTACTTGATGCTTACCCCTTGAGGAGGAGAGCTAAAGGCTTCTTGTAGCATTGCAGAGAACATGATGCTGAACAGAGTTGGGGCTAAGACACAACCCTGTTTTACCCCATTTGTGACAGCAAAGGGCTCTGAAACAATGCCGTTGCTTTTGACTGCAGCTTGCATGCCATCATGAAACTGGCGCACTATTGTGATGAATTCGGGTGGACACCCAAACTTCGCCAAGATTTTCCAGAGGCCTTCACGACACACTGTGTCAAATGCTTTTGTGAGGTCAACAAATGTGATATACTGCGCTTTATTTTGTTCCATGCATTTTTCCTGAATCTGTCTGGCAGCAAAAATCATATCCGCCATTCCCCTCTCTTTACGAAAGCCACATTGGCTCTCGGGAAGCAAGTCATTTGACGAGAGGTGATCAAGAAGGCGATTCAGAAGCATTCTTGCCAATATTTTGCCAGCAATTGAAAGTAGAGAGATTCCCCGATGGTTGTCACAGACTTGGCTGTCCCCTTTGTTTTTGTACAGATGGATGATTGAAGCATCTTTGAAGTCCTGTGGCAGCTTCCCTGCTTTCAACATATGATTGAACAACTCGGTCAACCTTTCAATAAGGTTTTCTCCACCGAAGGCATACACCTCAGCAGGAATTGAATCCACGCCTGGTGATTTGTTAAAGGACATCTGATTTGTGGCAGTTCGGGTCTCATTTGCTGTGAATGGCTTGGCAAGAGCTGCATTAATAGGAGTCTGAGGGAGGCGGTCAATGGACTCAGTATTTATATTTGATGGCCGATTTAGCACACCTCCGAAATGTTCTGCCCAACGCTGAATTATGGCATTCAATTCAACAATGCGTGTTGAACCATCTGACCCAAGAAGTGGCGTAGTGCCAGAGCGGGATGGTCCAAACACAGCTCGGAGGCTCTCAAAGAACTTTCTAGTGTTGTTTGTGTCGGCATATTTCTGAGTTTCTCTTACTCGCTCTTCAAGCCAGTCATTTTTCATTTTCCTCAGCTTCTTCTGGAGTACACCCTTACATGCACGCAGTGCATCAGCTTTTGCTGTGGAAGAGGGGTCACTGCAGTGAGCTTGGATGAGACTATTTTTTTCTTTGATGAGCACTTTGATTTCATTATCATTATCATTGAACCAGTCCTGGTGCTTGCGGACAGGAAAACCAACTGTGCTGCTGGCGCAAGAGTGTACAGTCGTATTTAGGTCAGTCCAGCTCTGTTCAATGTTCTCAGGGTCAAAAGTCACGCAATCCAATTTTGAGGAGAGTTCTGATGAGAGCTCGCTCTGTTTCTCAGCTGAGCAGAGTTTTGAAACATTTAGGCGTTTAGGTGGCGCTTTCCCTTGAGGGCGTCTATTGCGCCTCAATGTTAGTCTGAGCTTGCAAACAATGAGTCTGTGGTCAGTTCCACACTCGGCACCACACATCGCCTTTGTTACAAGGACATCCTTTCTGTCAGTCTTCCTCACAATGACATAGTCTATGAGATGCCAATGCTTTGAGCGGGGATGCATCCATGACGTTCTGTTTCTCACGGGGAGACTAAAATTTGTGTTGGTAATGAACAGGCCAAATTCAGTGCACAAAGTAAGTAAGCGCAACCCATTGTTATTGCATGAACCAACTCCATGAGGGCCCAAAACATTTGGCCACGCTGAGATTTCGGAGCCAACCCTAGCATTGAAGTCCCCCAAGAGAATCAGCTTATCAGCTGCCGGGACAGAGCATATGACAGATTCTAGATCAGAATAGAACTTGTCTTTGGCTTCATCTGGGTTTGTCATGGTGGGCGCATATGCGCTAATGAGGGTGGCTGACTGGCTTTTCCCAACTGGGACCCTGAGTGTCATTAGCCTGTCATTTATTTCAATTGGCATGGACTGCAAGTTTCTGACAAGGTCATTTTTAATTGCAAACCCAACACCATGCTGTCTCGGTTCGACTGCACCCTTGCCTTTCCAGAAGAAGGTGTATCCACCACTGAGCTCTTTGAGTTGGCCGCTATCAGGGAGTCTGGTCTCACTGAGTGCCACTATGTCCAGGTTGTACCTGCTGAGCTCAATGGCAATAAGTGCAGTGCGTCTTTCCGGGTTGTTTGAGTTGTCCTGTAGTGTGCGTATATTCCAGGCTCCTAGCCTGAGTAAGCTGAATTTCTTTTTGTTTCGACCGCAAAAAGGGATCCCCACTGGTCGCGGTATACCAGTCAGGGTGATGTGAAGTGGGCTTTCTTTAGGGCACCTTTTCTAGCCCCTTCCTCAGTTGAGGTGAGCAGTGCTATCCTTAAATAAGGCTGCTCAGTTACTGTGGGTGCTGCCTCCCCACGCCTCCACTTCAATCGACGATGAAGCGACCATAGCCCACAGCCACCAACGTGTAGGTCTGTGCTAACAGCTTCCAGTCTATCCAAACCTGCTGCCACCGCACTCGCCCATCGCCGTTGGAATTTTGAGAGGAAAGAAGACGAGACAAAGATGAAAGAAGACGAGGTGAGTGTTAAGACTGGCGCAAAGAATTTGTTTTTAGTGAGAAAGAGCTGCGCAAACATCAGACTCACTCTCTCGCCTGGACACAACTTATCCAAGTGGCAAGACAGGGTCAAGACGACTGGAAATGTATCCAGGTGCAGGAGGATGCCAGAGGGACAGTCATATTGCCTGACCGGCTGCCTGTAGGCTACTCCACAGCCTCGCAGTCCCAACTGACTAGGGTGAAAGACCCAAACCAAAGAACACCAATACTGGTGGATGCTCTGTGTCACGATATCCAGGCCAGAGTGACGGTATATTGCCATCTGCCCTATCAATCAACCTCTGGCCTGCTGCGCCAGCTTCGAAGCTGCGTCCGAGAAGTCTGCTCAATTCTTCGTCTGTGATTTAGGCAAACAAGCCTATGACCACACCGCTACCGGGGGCCAATATGAAGGACTCAAGTACTGAGGGTCACATTGTGCCCTAGCATGTGGCCGTTGGGTTAGATGAAACCTCCTCCGCCCTGGCCGTTTGCACCGACAGGTGCACGCCCACTGATACCATGCTAGCGTACCAGTTCATGAAACAGGTTGTACTGGATTACATGTTACCAGTAGCAGATTTTTCTGACCTGACAAACAATATAATGCCTAGGAAAATATCATAATATTTCTTTTCCATTAACACATGACGTTATCACTTCCTGCGATGTGTTCACTAACAAACAAACTAATCCGTGCACAAATCGTAGCCATTTATTTTGACGGATGCTGGCGGGACGCGCAGGACGTCAATGCGCAAAGGGAAAGCAGTAAAACGTATCCAAAAACAAACAAACAAAAATAAAATAAAGCTAAAGGAAAACATGTATGGGTCCATATAGTATACATTGTGGTTGTTAGAGATGCATTTTATCAAAAAGATTCAGGAAATGTTTCTGTCAGTAGTCTTCGTCCCAGCCTAGGAATGGAAAGAATTGAAGACATGTAGTGAATATTTTTTGTTCTCCCAGCAGAAATTCAGGAGAAAACTGTCTTCGATGGTGAGACTACATCAGCAGCGTACGCCCTGGCTAGTGATGGGAAGTGTCAGGAGACACCAGAAGACACTGAAAGATCTCCACTCTTTGACAGTGATGCCGGTGCTGGGAGTGATGTGAATGTTACAGATAGCAATTCTCATCATACTAAAGCTGGAGAGGAAGATTATCTGATGGAAGAGGAGGCAATGGAGGATGAACCGAGTTGATTTTCTGTGCCAGAGGCGTCAGCAGAATGAGAATTATCTGATTGATTCCTTGGCTGTTCACCTTGTTGACATACTGTTTAGGGATATAACTTTGCTGGTTTTTGTTGGTTTTCAGATTTTTTGATCTTAATGTCTTAGTTGTAGTGTCTGTTGATGTGGTTCATGCACGGTTCAGGACTAATACTATTAGGCAGCAATTACAGTATTTACAGGAACAGATAGTGTCTGTACGGGATTGTCCTACTTTTTATTGAAAGGCCAATGATATCCCTGACTGTTTGACTGTGCAACCAAAACTGTAGCTTGTTGCGCTAGAATTATACTAGAGCTGTGTATTTCGCAGCGTGCGTTTGACCGTTGTGTCACGCCTCAAAAAGTGATCATGGTAGACGGCGTTACGTGCAGCTACGTAATGGTAAACAAAATGGCGCTTACAAGAAGACTGAAGATTGCCTTGTTGTGGTGGCGGCAAAGAAGTTAAAATAAGAGATTTGGAAGCATTTCTGTGCAGCCAATTAATTTGAGAAGGGCATTCCACGGTGGATATC
Organism: Onchidella celtica; assembly: GCA_963931925.1. Lineage (NCBI taxonomy): Eukaryota > Metazoa > Mollusca > Gastropoda > Systellommatophora > Onchidiidae > Onchidella > Onchidella celtica. The sequence goes on from OZ007567.1 coordinate 117,689,854, forward strand.
ATCACCAAAAGTGATTATTGTTTCTTACACACCAAATGAGAGAGTGTGTGAGAGAGAGACAGAGGGTGAGTGAGAGAGGGAGAGAGAGACAGAGAGAGAGAGAGGTAAATCATGCTCATATGATGTGTATGTGAAATGCTTTCATGTTATAACCACATTATTTTATTGTTACACTTCTACCCTTTAACTGTAAAATAAAAACAATTTCAGGACAATAAAGTTACAATATCAAAATAAAGCATTCAAATTCAATGCGATTTTTAAAAATAATTATTTCAATAATTTTAATTGGGGGGAGGGGGGGGGGGGAGACAAGGGATAAAGAATGAAAGAGATGGATGATGGACAGACAGACAGATAAATAGATAGATAGTAGATAGTATTTTCAAATATAACAAAAGTTTCCATCAAAGCCTAGCTCAGCACCAATGTCTGTCCACAGTTTTGCAATGATGTTTCTATTGCAGTGATTCTTGTCACTTTGGTCATACATAGCTTGTCTTGATTGGACGGCTCGGCTACAATAAGTTCTTCATCATTTATTACATTTAAAGCAGCCAATGATGACAATATTTGAGAGTGATGGGGAAAACTGAAATCACCGGCTTATTGGAACCACTACGGATGGTTTTGGAATGAATAGATTGGGAAAAAAAATGATTTGGAAATTCCAGATTTATTTTTTTTCTTTGTTTCTTTGAAAGAATTTAATATTATTTTCTCAAAACTTTTAAAACTTCGCATATTTGCAGGATGTCAAGCATGCACGTAGAATTTTGATATGCTGTATTTCAAAAATGGCATTAAGAATGCTCTATGATGCAAATTTATTGATGTTAATATTTTGTAATTAGGAACCCAATACCAATTAGCTCATGCTTTATTCTAGGTACAACTGTAAACTGTGTAAAATGTGCCGCGAAGTCCCTCCACAATAACTGAGCCCTTATTCTGTTACGCAACTCCCATACTAGATGTCAGAAATTGTTGACAGTGATGGTAGACTTGCTGGCAATGATAGACTGTACATGCATTGGTAAATTATTGACCATTTTTTGGTTTGTGCAAAAGAAAGAAATTTTCTATACTATTGATTTGTGGAATTTTCTCTCTTTCCCATTTGTGTGCGTGTGTTGGGGGGGAGAAAGGGGGAGGTTCCACACACAATCATCACTTTTTTTTTGTAATTGTTCTGGTTCTGTTTTTGCTTCATATCCATATTTGTTTTTTTTCTTCGTCATGTTTCTATATCTTTGAATTTTCTGAGTTTCTGCGTCTACAAAATTCTGTTTACTCTCCTGGGCCCTGATCTTCCTAAATTTATTCTTTTTTCACTTGTTTGCTGGGTCTGGTCATCCATTCATTGTCTCTCCTTTAATTCTTCAAACATTTTTTATCCAAAAATTGTCAGATAAATACCTGTACATGTATTTTAGCTCAGGTAGAAATTTCATCTTTGTATCACCAGCAGACCTTTGACCTTTGTGAGGAGAATCTTGCAGTCTTGAGCTCATTAGCCAACTAGTCTAGCCTACAGGTGGGCATTCCCAAAAACGTACCACTATACACCAGAGTCCACTTTCTATTATAAGCAACTCACACCAAACATACTCACAACATATACCTGTATATTACAGTTTAGTAAAAACTGCAGATGTAGAGCAAATACCTGACTGAAGGTAATGGAAACTCTCACTTCTTGTACCTAATCCATTGTCGCGATGTGGGTTAGATGGGGATAATTCGACTGACACTCTTTCGAGGTCCGCTCCCACAATCGACGAACACACAAAAAAAATACTTGCACTCTAAAAACTAAATAAATCAATTGCTTTGATTTTTAGCAGAACTGTAGGGCAGTTTAATTACAGGAATTAATGTAACAAATATAATTATAAATATAAATATCAATTCAAAGGCAATTGAATCTACTAATGAAACTACAGCTTTCTATAAAGACTAACTTATTCACTCTAACTACTTGCAGGTCATATGAGTTATAACTTATATGCCAAATAGAATCCGCGCACGTGGCGACGGATATAACAGTTTAAATTCTATTAATTCAATGAGACATGTTATGATATGGACATTTCCTCTAGACACGCCATGGAGAATGCTTGTACAATCATGCGTTGTCTGGCGGTAGCTCTGAAACTGTCTTCAAAAGTAAGTAGAACGGTTCACTTTCATCATTACAAATTAGTATGGACTCTCACCATGCGGCCCTCACTGGGAGTGAGAGCGCTGGATGTAAACGCTGTGGGTTTATATCAAACCAAGTAGCTTAGGCTCTGGAGCTTTAACTCATGGCGCTCCTCACAATATGGACTGCTCAACTGCGTCTCTATGTCTCTCATCTGGCTGAGGACTATCGCCGTCCACCTCGTAAATGGATTGTCTACATGTGGCATCTATCTAAGCTCTGCACGGGTTTAAATACTAAAGCTATGTCTCGACCTTCCGTCCAGATTCATACATTTGATTGGTGCAACCACCACTAGCTCAGCTGCCGAACCGAGTTATTTTAAGTAACAGCCCTACGCAACGACCTTGGGTCGACATCAAAGGTCGAATCACTCAAGACAATAAAATGTAATTTTATAGCAATAAATTCTTAACATGTTCAAAACCCCGAGCTTTTACTCTGGATCACGGATTTTCTGTACGTTAACAGACGTCTCAATAACATTTAATTCCTACTCACCCCTTCCCTCTCTACTAAACCTAGTTCAAAACACGAGATATAAAAAGGGCTCAGTCATGCACACCTACGCTGTCCGTCTATCCTTCCCCACACCTTCTGTCTATCTATTAGGAAAAAAACTGTTCAAAACAAATTGTTTACGAGACCAAGTTATGCTGGCTCGCACAATAATTACGTTTGTAAAAATTACTCACTGCTCTCTCACAAAAATTTACTCAGTGGAAACATTTATGAATCAAATCTGTTCTTGACACATCCCCCACCCCAGTGAAAACTTAGGGTTTGAACGACATAACTGTCTACTAACGTTGCTATGTAATAGTACTTTGGAAAGGGCTATATAGTAAAAAATATATCGTTACTGAAAGTCAAAAAAAAAAAAAAATTCTAAGAACGTGCATTATCGATGGACAATAGCATATGTATATTTATATGCGACGTTCTGTGATAATATATAATTATTGTAGCACTTAAGAATTAAAGTGATAAACTTCTCTCAGACAGACATACTGTAAAGACTGAAATATTGAGCAACTAGCTCATCGCTTCACTGAGCGTAATTAATACATTCATAGAACATGAACGAACAATAGTTAATTAAAGTACTGGTATCCTGGCAGCAGTAGGTCTGGTCGCTCGGTTTGCCATTTTCTCATCTCATTGACCCGCAGACAAAGGCGTCACTGTTGTCTGAAACTCAGGTCATGGTCAGGATGGACGTTAGTGGAAAAAGGAATCACATGGAAATTTTGAGAAAGAATGTCCATAATTGGTAGGACAATATAATGTGAAACCATCCACGGTCTCCGAAAAAGGTGAAAAATGCTCAACCTCAATGCTTAACAGTCTCTATATAAAATAGCAACATATTCTGGTTTATCAATTACAAATTTCGCCATAGTTAAGCTGAAATAAACGTCGACAAGATAATTAGCCTGACGTACTCTTTCAAAATCTGCGTAGCGCTCGTCTTGATTTAAGAATTATATAGCGCTTCTCGCATTCAACAATAATCTAAATCTCAATTAAATAACATTACACTTTAATCTATTTCTAATTATATCCAATCCGGGATAGATGAGATGCCACCAGGCGATAGCAGTTAATTTAATGCGACGTTTCCGTACGCAAGCCATGCACACGTCAAGTGTCACAGTCATCTCGGTATATAGTCATAATCGGTTCAATTCAATATCTATATCGGGTATGTTCTTAGATAACTCATCCACTGACCGCATGGAGAGTTACAATCTTAATCAGTATTCTTACTTGTCATATCTAGTATTACGTTAGATGGTCCACGAAACGCGGAAAACCATAGTCATAATCGGTTGTATAAAAAACACATCTCCACTCTTCTTCACAACTTCTTAAAACGCGACCACGCAGTGTCCTCTGTTACCAATGCAAAAAACTCAAAAACGCGAACACGCAGTGTCCTCTGTTACCACTGCAAAATATCTCAAAACGCGAATACTCCCTTCCTTACATAACTAGTCGGTCTTACACTGCCCGTCGGTCTTACACTGCCTGCGGCCTTACACTGCCCAGAGGTCTTACACTGCATCTCGGCGTCTTACACTGCCTGTGGCCTTACACTGCCCTGAGGCCTTACACTGCCCTGTGGGGCTTACAATGCCTGTAAGAAGGTTCAACAAGAATACGCGGATACGCAGTGTACTACGTTAGCACTGCCAACATCTCTCAAATAATCGAAAAATACCAATATCATCCATCCCATGAGGCAATCTCATTATTGCTCTCCTCGGGTCGACGTCATACGCAGACGACTAAAAAAAAGTATACTCAATATATATAATTCACATAGCTCTTATATCGACATCACCTCGATACTGATACAGACTCTTCCCATGAGACAAATTCATTGCTCTTCGGGCGGCGGCACCAGCCGACAATAAAATCAATACTCACTACTCATCACTACACAAAAAAAATCACCTCCCTAAACAGTCCAATACTGCCCTCTCGGGAGCTCGTCAATATAAAGACGAGATCGGTTATACATGACGCTTAATAAGCTCCATAGAACTGGCAGTGTGCTAACTGCACGGGTTCCAACAATTCAATAAAATCGTTACTCTCAATAACCAGATCAAATTACTCAATCAATGTGTCAATGTAGACACATGAGTTACTTAGGTAAAATAAGAAACAAAGGAATGTACCAACACGATAATGATAAAGGTCTAATGAAAAAAAATACACCAAACACGACGCTAGACAAACAAGAAAAGACGAACGATAACAGACCCTACAAGTTCTGAATATAATTACAGATAGGTGAGAAGAGAACAAGAGAGACGTCTTCCCAAAGAGACGAGGAAGATGTGAACGCCACAATCTAAACAAATATACAGGTCCCTAACAAAGACTATTCTCACGAATGCGAATCCTCACTGTTTTAATCACCACTGGTTGTTGCGAGACCGCAGACGTTGTCGTCGAAACGGCAAAATCGGCGACCAAGCCACCACTTTGGCACAGAGGACACGCACACGTAAGAACCCTCGCCGACCTCCCGCAGTTCTAACAAAGAAGAAAAGTATAAAAAGCCTGTAAAACACGAGGAGGAACACTCAACTCCCCAGACGCAGACAAAATTTTAGGATGGAATCACTTAACTTTCAAGGAACTGGGTGGTAATTCCTTTAGCCCTTGCGTACACCACAGTCAGTCTTTTTTGTCCTTCACCGTTCTAAGTTCTGTTCTGTAGTCTCCCTGGCCTCGGTCATCGGGTCAATGGGAGAGCAGCGACATATGTGGAAGTAAAAATTACAAAGCAGTATATATGGCCTTTAGCGTCTTTACAGACGGTCTTAGCAGCTAGAATATTCACTTTCACTTTGACTGACAGCTTCTCTCGTGGCTTATTCTACCAATGTTTGACCCGAGAGTGCGATGGCGGTGATTGCAGGTCAGTCTTTTGGGTTCACTTTGGCGAGTGTTTTCATTCCGCCTCTGTCGTTTTGTCAGGTATGTTTCTTTTGCCTTGAAGTCTATTGCGAGCGTGCCACTGCGCAATTTTTGTCTCCATCTGCTTCGATCATTTGCAAGGTTCTCCCATTCATTGGGGTCGATGTTGAATGCTTTCATCGTGACCTTGCAAGTGTCTTTGAATCGCAGATGTGGCCTACCTCTGGGTCGGTTGCCAGTAGCAAGTTCCCCGTAGAGAATGTGTCTGGGGATGCGATCATTTTCCATACGGTGGAGATGTCCAAGCCACCGCAGTCTTTTTTTGCCTAGGAGAGCCTGAGTTGATGGAATGTTGGCTCGGCTCAGAACTTCGATATTTGAGATCCTGTCTTGCCACTTGATCTTGAGAATTTTGCGTAGGCAGCGCAGGTGGAAGGAGTTGAGGGATCTTTCATGTTTGGAGTAGGTGGTCCATGTCTCTGAGCCATACAGCAGGGTGCTTAGGACGCAAGTTTGGTACACGAGTACCTTTGTTTTGATGGTCAGCTTGCTATTGTTCCACACCCTTTTTGAGAGTTTGCCAAAAGCTGTGGCCGCCTTTCCTATTCTGGCATTTATTTCAGTTGTTATGTCTGTGCTACCACTGATGGTTGAGCCTAGGTAGCAGAATTTTCCCACTTGCTCCAAAGGAGAGCCATTCAGCATGATTGGGTTGGGGTTTCTCAAGCCTTGTGTCAAAACTACAGTTTTTGAGACACTGATCTTTAGCATGAATTTGTCACAGGCTTTGGCAAGGCTATTGATGAGAGCCTGGAGCGTGGTTTCATCGTGGGCCACGATTGCAGCATCATCTGCGAAGAGGAGCTCTTGTATACAAAGCAGTATACAAAACTAAATAATAAATAATTTTAAACTAGCTCAACGTGCGAGACCCCGTGAGCGACGGATCATGAAAAGAACAAAAATGTAATGCAAACAAAGAGAAAAGGTGATTATAATCTAACGAATTTAAGAAATTAAGGATTAAGAAATTTGGTAAGTCCCCTCCAGTGTCGCGATGTGGGTTAGATGGGGATAATTCGACTGACACTCTTTCGAGGTCCGCTCCCACAATCGACGAACACACAAAAAAAATACTTGCACTCTAAAAACTAAATAAATCAATTGCTTTGATTTTTAGCAGAACTGTAGAGCAGTTTAATTACAGGAATTAATGTAACAAATATAATTATAAATATAAATATCAATTCAAAGGCAACTGAATCTACTAATGAAACTACAGCTTTCTATAAAGACTAACTTATTCACTCTAACTACTTGCAGGTCATATGAGTTATAACTTATATGCCAAATAGAATCCGCGCACGTGGCGACGGATATAACAGTTTAAATTCTATTAATTCAATGAGACATGTTATGATATGGACATTTCCTCTAGACACGCCATGGAGAATGCTTGTACAACCATGCGTTGTCTGGCGGTAGCTCTGAAACTGTCTTCAAAAGTAAGTAGAACGGTTCACTTTCATCATTACAAATTAGTATGGACTCTCACCATGCGGCCCTCACTGGGAGTGAGAGCGCTGGATGTAAACGCTGTGGGTTTATATCAAACCAAGTAGCTTAGGCTCTGGAGCTTTAACTCATGGCGCTCCTCACAATATGGACTGCTCAACTGCGTCTCTATGTCTCTCATCTGGCTGAGGACTATCGCCGTCCACCTCGTAAATGGATTGTCTACATGTGGCATCTATCTAAGCTCTGCACGGGTTTAAATACTAAAGCTATGTCTCGACCTTCCGTCCAGATTCATACATTTGATTGGTGCAACCACCTCTAGCTCAGCTGCCGAACCGAGTTATTTTAAGTAACAGCCCTACGCAACGACCTTGGGTCGACATCAAAGGTCGAATCACTCAAGACAATAAAATGTAATTTTATAGCAATAAATTCTTAACATGTTCAAAACCCCGAGCTTTTACTGTGGATCACGGATTTTCTGTACGTCAACAGACGTCTCAATAATATTTAATTCCTACTCACCCCTTCCCTCTCTACTAAACCTAGTTCAAAACACGAGATATAAAAAGGGCTCAGTCATGCACACCTACGCTGTCCGTCTATCCTTCCCCACACCTTCTGTCTATCTATTAGGAAAAAAACTGTTCAAAACAAATTGTTTACGAGACCAAGTTATGCTGGCTCGCACAATAATTACGTTTGTAAAAATTACTCACTGCTCTCTCACAAAAATTTACTCAGTGGAAACATTTATGAATCAAATCTGTTCTTGACATCCATCATTGCTCACAATTCACATCATCGTTGTTCAAATCACAGTAAGGCAGGCAGGATGGTAGTGAGATACACTAGTGAGAGTGGTAGTGACATATATCATGTACTAGCTGAGGTCCCCGGCCCTGCCCGGGATAAATCGGTTTGAATATTGGTTTCAGTTCTGGGTGGTTATTATGGATCTGCTTCATCTGGCCTGTTACTATTTGTTTATTTTATTTTTGTTTGTTTGTTTTTAAATAAGTCTTACTGCTCTGCCTTTGTGAGTTGACACCCTGCGCATCCCGTACAACAGCATGATTTGCGCACGGGTTAGTGTGTTTGATAGTGAACACATCGCAGGAAGTGATAATGAAACCTTAAAATGGCGAACCATGACTCGAAATAGATCTAAATGATGGCGAAACAATAAATTTCCAATTAAAAAAACTACACAGATTTGAGACTTCTATTAAAAACTGTGCACCCTTACATCTATTCTGATGCACCATATAAAATTTGAAGTCTGAGTGTTGAGTGGTTGAGAAGCCTTTTGCAACGAAAAATCTCAAGTCCACAAATATATATAGTATAGATGTACTAGTGTGAGTGGTAATGAGATACACTAATGTGAGTGGTAGTGAGATATACTAGTATGAGAGTTGTATTGAGATACACTGATGAGAATGGTAGTGAGATAGTGTGAGAGTGGTTGTAAGATACACTAGTGAGAGTGGTTGTGAGATATGCTAGTGTGAGAGTGAAAAGTGAGATACACTAGTGAGAGTGGTAGTAAGAGACACTAGTGAGAGTGGTAATGAGATACACTGGTGAGAGTGGTACATGTAGTGAGATATACTAGTGTGAGAGTGAAAAGTGAGATACACTAGTGAGAGTGGTGGTAAGATACACTAGTGAGAGTGGTAGTGAGATACACTGGTGAGAGTGGTAGTGAGATATACTAGTGTGAGAGTGGTAGTGAGATATACTAGTGTGAGAGTGAAAAGTGAGATACACTAGTGAGATATACTAGTGTGAGAGTGAAAAGTGAGATACACTACTGTGAGAGTGGTAGTGAGATACACTGGTGAGAGTGATAGTGAGATACACTGATGAGAGTGAGATACACTAGTGAGAGTGGTAGTGAGATACACTGATGAGAGTGAGATATACTGGTGAGAATGGTAGTGTACTAGAGAGAGAGCGGTAGTGAAATACACTGGTGAGAGTGGTAGTGAGATACATCAGTGAGAGTGGTGGTGACATACACTAGTGAGAGTAATACTGAGATGCATTAGTGAGAGTGAGAGTAATACTGAGATACACTAGTGAGCGTGGTTGGTAGTGAGGTTTACTCAGGGTTCATAGCGGACCTTGAAAACCTGGAAAAACCTTCAAAAACGAAATTTGTTTTTCAAGGTCTTGAAAAGCCTGGAAAACAGAGCACAACCTTGAGTAACCTTGAAAAAAAACAAAAAATGCGATCGATTTGAAAAAACAAAAAAAATTGGGCCTAGGCGCTAGGCCTAACGAAAACGGAGATGGCGGTGTAGTCGCACAGGTTTTTACGGGCATAAGCAATTCACGGACATGCGTAATTTTTGTCGCTGTGTTTTGTGGCCTTGAAAATGAAAAAGTTGACCTTGAAAGACCTTGAAAAAACCTTGAATTTTCTCATCAAAGTCTGCTATGAACCCTGTTTACTACACAGACAGCGAAATAAGCTCTACAGATGGAATGAGATACACTATACAGAAGTAGTGACATATGCCAAACAGAGGTAGTGACATACATGTACGCTAAACAGCGGTAGTGGCGTACGCTAAACAGGTAGGGGGATGCACAATGCAGAGGTAGTGAGATACTCTATATTATTATAAAGGTAGTGACACGCTGTACAGAGATACAGAAACAGATGCATCTATTCTAAATACACGTAACTGATATCCAACCGTAACACTAGCATTAACAGTCGCTCAGATTCCGGCAGAGTAGCCGCACTGAACGATGAGAGAGGACACCCACAGCAAGATGCCCAAAAAAGAGCCAATATTTTAAATACTCAATTTTGTAAGGTCTTTTCTGACCCAGGGGGTGTCTACTCGGGAGAGCTGAGTGGTGCCAAACTGCCGGATATGGATGAAATATGTGTTACAGAAAATGGAGTAATGAAACTTTTGGAAAACCTTAATGAAAATAAAGCTACAGGGCCTGATGGAATTACCGCCAAATTACTGAAACTTTGTGCCAAGGAAATTGGCCCCGTTTACACTTTGTTGTTTAGAGCTTCAATTGAACAAGGAAAAATACCGGAAGACTGGAAAAAAGCAAATGTCGTACCCATCTTTAAGAAAGGAAATAGGGCTAGTCCTGAAAATTATAGACCAGTCTCCCTGACATCAATATCTTGTAAGCTTTTAGAGCATATCTTGCACACCAGCATCATGAAGCATCTCGATAGACACTCAGTTTTAACACATGTACAGCATGGTTTTAGAAAATACAGGTCGTGTGAGTCCCAGCTGATCACAACTTGCAACGATTTTGTTAATAACTTGAATAATACCAGGCAGACGGACACCATTTTACTAGATTTCAGTAAGGCCTTCGATAAAGTGCACCATGCTAGCCTTTTGACTAAACTAAACCATTATGGAGTTAGAAACAGTACTTTGAAGTGGATTAAGTCTTTTTTAGAAAACAGAACACAAATAGTAGTCGTTGACGGAAAGTCATCCAATCCTGCACCTGTTCTCTCGGGAGTACCTCAGGGTACTGTAATGGGCCCCTTGCTATTTTTAGTTTATATTAACGACATGCCAAGTAAGATCTCTCCAGGCACTAAATTACGACTGTTTGCCGATGATAGCCTCCTCTATAGAACAATAAATTCAAAAGAAGATACGGAAATTTTACAGAAAGATTTGGACAGCCTACAAGAATGGGAGAGGGACTGGCGTATGGAATTCCACCCCAATAAATGCCAAGTCCTGAGAATTTCAAATAAACATCACAACATCACCTCAGACTACTTTATACATGGTGAGAAATTGAGTGAAACAGATGAGGCTAAATATTTAGAGTTACATTGGACAGAAAACTTACATCATCATCATCATCATTGCCTTTCTCACCCTGGATCAGGGTATAGGCCACCAACAAACACCTTCCATCCCTCTCTATCATGGGCCAGCCTCTTTACATTATTCCAAGTCTTTCCGCTTCGTTGCACATCATTTTCTCTGGCTCTTCTCCACGTTCCGCGCGGCCTTCCTCTTGATCTCTTGCCCTGGGGATTCCAGTCCAATACCTTCTTCGTGATGCTGTTTCCTGGCCTCCTGAGAGTGTGGCCGATCCATCTCCATCGCCTCCTACCAATTTCCTCTCTGACTGGGTTCTGTCTTGTTCTTTTCCATACAATTTCATTGCTGACCTTGTCTGTCCATCTGATCTTAAGTAGCTTCCTCAAACATCTGTTGATGAAAACTTGGATTCTCTTTATGCAGGCCTGGGACGCATTCCAAGTCTCACATCCATACAACAGGACTGACTTCACGTTCGAGTTGAATATCCTCAGCTTTGTTTTTAGAGATATATCCTTGGTTCTCCAAATCTTGCTTAAGGATGTGAAAGCTGCCTGTGCCTTTCCAATTCGTGCTTTGACTTCTGCCTCTGTTCCTCCCTTATTGTCAATGATACTACCAAGATAGCAGAAGGACTCTACATCTTCCAGTGGTTGATCTCCTACTGTGACTTGTTCGCTTAGGGGTGCAACAATTTTTAGGACCTTCGACTTCGCGGGATGTATCCTCAATCCAATAGATTCTGAAATTTTGTTTAGAGCTGTAGTCTTTGCTTGCATCTGGTCGTGTGTGTGCGACAATAGTGCCAAGTCATCTGCAAAATCTAGATCGTCCAGCTGTGTCCATGGGGTCCATTGTATGCCATTTCTTCCTCCACTGGTGGTTTCTTTCATAAGCCAATCAATCACCAGGATAAACAGAAATGGGGACAGCAAACAACCCTGCCTAACACCAGTCTTGATATCAAAGCTGTCAGTAAGCTCACCATCATGTACGACTCTGCAACTTGTCCCCTCGTACATGCTCTTGATAAGATTCACCATCTTCTCTGGGATTCCATAATGTCTCAATATTCTCCACAGTGTTTCTCTATCGATGCTATCAAAGGCCTTCTCGTAGTCAAGGAAGTTCACTATCAGTTGGGAGTTCCACTCTAGCGACTGCTCTACTATGATTCTCAGCGTGGCGATCTGGTCGGTGGTTGATCGATTACTCCTGAAACCAGCTTGCTCCTCGCGAAGTTTTTGGTCTGTTGCATTCTGTATTCGCTTGAGAATAATCCGATTGAAAACCTTTCCTGGGATGGAGAGAAGTGTGATTCCTCTGTAGTTACTACAATTGCTGAGGTCCCCTTTTTTTGGGAGCTTCACGAGGTGTCCTTCCTTCCAGTCCTTTGGAAACTTGCCTCCGATCCAAATCCTCGAGAATAGTGAGTGCAGACCCTCTGCAGCCCCAGCAGCATCTGCCTTCAGCGCCTCTGGTGGGATCTGGTCTAATCCAGCTGCCTTGCCTCGATTTAACTGCTTTATGGCATCATTAATCTCTGCTTTAGTCGGAGGGTCGCAACTGATCGGTAAATCATTTCTTGCGGGTAGAATGTCGGGTGGGTTGCTTGGTGGAGGTCTGTTCAAGAGGCTGTTAAAATGTTCTATCCATCTTTTTGCCTGAGCTTCCTTTCCAAAAATAGCCTTCCTGTTGTAATCCTTGACAGGAACTTCAGGTTTTCCATATTTTCCAGCAAGAGTCTTTGTAGTCTGGTAGAGGATCCTCATGTGTCCTCCTGTTGCTGCCTTCTCTGCTTTCTCTGCTAACATTCCTATGAACTCCTCTTTGTCTTTTTTAATTGATTTTTTGACCTCTTTAGCTGATGCTCGGTACTCTTCCTGGTTACCAACTCTTGAGCTTCTTGTACGACTTGCATTTACCCGTTCTTTTAGGTCTCTTCTTATCCTTATCAAGTCCAGTGATTTTTGACTGATCCATTCCTTGTGTTCCACTTTCTTTTCCCCAATAACATCCTGACATGTCGATGTAAATACTCCTTTTACCTTAGCCCAGTGAGTCTCCAAATCTACTGTCTCTTCGAGGTCAACAAGGGGTTTGAATCTATTCCTCAGTGTCAGCTGGAACTCTTCCTTCTTGTCTCCATCCAGAAGGCTCACTTGAAACTTTCTCCTCTTTGTTCCTGCTCTGGTACCTTGTTTCTTGAGGCGGAGTTTGAGTCTTGCCAGCAGCATGTGATGGTCAGATCCAACATCTGCTCCTCTCTGTACTATGACATCCTCTAGTGAGCGTCTGAATCGTCGGGTGATGCAAAAGTGGTCAATCTGGTTTTCAGTTACTCCATCCGGTGAAATCCAAGTGGCCTTATGGATCCTCTTGTGTGGGAATACTGAACCTCCAATCACATAGCTGTTAAATGCGCAGAAACTTGCAAACCGCTCTCCATTCTCATTCATTTGCCCTAAACCATTGCACCCCATAATGTCCTCATACCCTGTATTGTCCTGTCCTATCTTGGCATTGGCGTCTCCCATTATAATGTTCACATCTTTTCTTGGCAATGTGTCAACTATTTCCTGAAGCTGGTTGTAGAAGTCGTCCTTGTCCTCATCGGTTGCTTCATTTGTTGGGGCGTATATCTGCACAATGTTCATGTTGATGTTCTTGTTCTTAGTAGTAAATGATGCCAATATAATTCTCCTTCCATAGGGTTCCCATCCCCTCAGTGACCTCTGGGCGTGCTTGCTCAAGATGATCGCTACTCCTTCTGTATGCTTTTTGTCCTCCCTTCCAGAATACAAAATCTTTTCCCCAGTATTAAGTTGTTTCAGTCCGGACTGTATCCAGCGGGTCTCGCTAACTCCAAGTATGTGCAGTCTGTATCGCCTCATCTCCATTGTAACCTGGGCACTCTTTCCTGCTTCATACATGGAGCGGACATTCCACGACGCAATCCGGAGTGACTTGCTTGATGAAGGAGCAGTCGGGCCAGTGGCGTCCTTTCGGCTTTGTCCATTGTCCTTCATTGAATCTACAGGTGCAGATGCTCCCCCTTCTCCCAAGATAAAAGACTGATTTGAAGTATTTGCTTGTGTTTCTGTAACTGGTTTATTTTTACAGGGTGGGTAGTTGGCCCACCGCCAACTGGCTCTTCTCGGGAGACCAGGACCTTTGCACCTTTAGTCGCCTCTTACGACACGCAGTATCACGTCAGATGTATTCTCTGCTGTCCCTCTTCTACAAGAGAGCCCCGCATCTGCACGAAAACTTACATGGAACCAACATATTAATAGCACATGTAACAAAGCAAACGGTATACTAGCATTTCTGAAAAGGAACATCTCTAACTGTGATAGGAAAGTAAAAGAAAAATGCTATAACACCTTCGTGAGGCCCTCCCTAGAGTATGGCTGCAGTGTCTGGGACCCCCACTGTCGAATAAATATAGAACAACTGGAAAGGGTCCAGAGGAGAGCTGCTCGCTTTGTGACAAATGAGTATGCTAGAAGTAGTAGTGTCAATAAAATGATGAGAGACCTCGAGTGGACACCACTAGAAGAAAGAAGAGCAAAAAACAAAGTAAAACTATTTTACAAGGGCAGGGAAGGAAATACCAATATCCCATTGAACCACCTCACCATTAACACCAGAGGCAACAGAAAGAATAACATAAAATATAACATCCCCAACTCACGGATTAACAGCCATCTTTACTCTTTTTACCCTAGTGTCATCAGGATGTGGAACAACCTCCCGGCAGAAGTCCAAAAACTATCGTCTGCAACGGCTTTTGGCAATGAATTGAAGAACATAATTATCCGTTGCAGCTACCATTGTATTTAAAGTGCGGGTCTATTTTTGTGCACAATCTTGGTGCCAAGAGATATTTTTAACCAGAGATATGTATATAACAAAAGAATTTACACAACGATATATTTTAAATGGTCTTAATATATATGCTGTTTTAGCCTGTTTTAGCCTCAGAGCAGTGGCGTCGAGTCGCACATGGTGCAGTTGAGGAATCGTCTGAGTAAATAGACGAATCAACTCCATGAGAAGAAGAAGAAGAAGATAAACAAACAAGAAATCAAAAACTTCCTCAGTCAGCTATCCTCAAGAACGCTGCCGTCCAAAATACGTTTGCAAGACCTCGAAATAATTACATGTATTATAAAAACCACAAAACTGTGGGATCGCAATGCATGTATCGTTTGGGTATTATTTCTTACGCGAGGCTTTGCTACTTACAAGTTTTTCTTTTGCCAGTTTTTGAGTTTGCAAGACCTGGTTGGGCATGAATGGAAGTCCAGCAGTACATTGTAGATTCACCAATTACCATACAGTTTGGAAATGTTGAATGCGTCCTACGTCAACAAATCAGGCGTCCACGAGTTTTAATATCCTCAGGCAACTAACTGATGCCGCGTGTCTGTTTTCGTTTAAGAAAAAAAATAAACGAGCGAACAGTGAGTGAGTAAGCTTGACTGACTTCATCGACCATCACACAGACAGACAGACTAGCCGATCTGACTGGGTTTTGTATGCAGACTGAAGTTTTGGGAACGTTTTGTAAGTTAAAAAAAAACTAGATCTAACATTAATTTTCGTTGGCAAAATTGCTCATAAAGAAACCTCTCGTTCCATTTTAGTTATGCGCCACCAAACTAAAACCCACTAGCAATTATATAGGGCCTACACCTTCATGCGAAACGACGTATAGATCTACACAGGTTCGTGAAAATGGGCCCCATCTCGCCCCTTTATCACAATAGGCAACGGCTCAGACTGGTAAATGGCTCTACCCATGGCTCTTCAGAAATATGTTTTACATTAAAATAAAAGTAAAAACGTTCTATTTCTCTTATAAAGAGGCATGTGTGTGTATCTTTTCGTGTTTCCAGGGTCTCTCACACTGACCAATTAGGTTTACTGTAAATTTAAGACGTAGATCTAGGCCTATGCCTCCAGTTGTCACAACTCTTTTGGGCACAGCACTATGTAGGAAACTATTCTGAGGCATAAAATAGTAATTAATTATTCTGTTTCCAACCTCAGATTACGTAAGCGTAATTTACTTCATGTATTCTCTCGCCATACGTGCTTCTTTCGCCTTTTCGTGTTAGATTTGTTTCGTAAGATTTTTTATAACACGCCGCAATCTTAAATTTTTACAAACGCGTCGGTTGTAATCGATAAATCAAGAGGAATGAGTGATTATTAGGCCCAGCAGTCTTCAGAATCAGCTGTTTCTTTGTTGACTTGTTTTGCTACAGTCCTTCGTTTGAATGAAATAAGATTATAATAGTTAAGCTGGATGTGGAGAATCAGTTCACCACATTCAACTATAAATTGACTATTTAGATCTTAGATAATTCTTCGTGTCTGATGCACTAGATCTACTGTTCATAAAATTTTTAGGTAGTCCAGACTCTAAGACTCTCGATCAATTCAGAAAAGAAAGGGGGAAAAAAGACTGCAGGCTAGCCTACATCTCTCAAGATCTAGACGTCTACAGACTAACCTAGATCTAGATCTCTGGATCTAGAAATCTAGATCTACTCCCCAAATCTAGACAAAGTCTAGATTTAGTTGTTCCCTCCAAACGAATGAAGTTAGATCTAGATCTAGATTCTACTAGATCTAGATCTAGATCTAGAATCTAGATGTACATCTAGTGCCCTAGGCCTATATCACTATTATCACAGAGATCTGGATCAAGCAGCTATAGATCCTACTGGTACTGCTAGACAGTCTTGTATTAGGATTATTCATACTGGAACAGTCATCTCATACAGTGGTCCAGAACCTATCTAGATCTAGATCCAACTTTACTGAGCAACAATTCCTACTCAAAGTTTCAAGAGGTTTGAAGAGGCATTTATTTGAAATTGAGAGATCTGCAACTGGACCCATCATTTGCCTTTTGGCAGCAGCCAGGGTAGAATACACTTGGTAACCAAAGGCAATGCAGAAGTATGAGAAACTGGAAAAAATTGGAGAAGGTACCTCTAGCTAGCACTAACTTGAGTTACTTTGCTTTTAAATACATCATATAATTTTAATATGCAGTCAAATAACTGCCTTGACATAGATTATTTTATGATAAATCAGAGGGCAACAGATCACTGCAGTCTTGATGACAAGAATTTCAGGGTACAGTGACGGCATAGATAGATCTAGCAATTACAGGAAGTCTTCCGAATGCAAGTCATGGCAATATTTTCTTACGGCAATGAAATTTTCAGAACATTTTTTCCTTCCTTTTTAACCATTTATTTACTATAAAAATAATCTTTTTCTAATAGTCCACCAATGGACTAAATGAAGGGTAAAAAAAAATCTTTGAATCAGCAGTTCTAAAGTGGTACCTGTCTGCCATTGTGTTTAAAATCCAACTTGAGGACATGACATTGGGAGCATGGGTGCACTGGGGTTTGCAGGGGAACTGAAGCCGCAACAAGTCACTCCAAATGTTTTTATAAATTATTAATGTGTGCTTTTCAGCAAGTTAACACTCAAATTATGTCCTGAAAGCCCTTGGTTCGGGCATGATCATGGAGTCCTTCCATAATTATAAACAGCAATGTGAACATGTCTAATTTGTGTGACTTTATTATATAATATAGTGAAATCTGCCTAAGCTGAAATTCAGTGGACCAACAATTGTATTTCATACAGTATTTTGGATAAACAGCAGTTGGCATAAAATCAGTTTTCACTAGTTTCAGTCTCTTACTTAAAGAAAAGCAATACTAGGTACATCCTTTGATGTACCGGCTCCAACATTTTCTTTCTTTTGTGTGTACATGTGTGTCAGTGAGATGTGCCTGTAGTCAGAAAGATCTGCCAAAACAGTGTGTGTTGATCGTGCATCGACCAGTTATATCGAGTATTATGTATTTGAAATGCTCGACTAGTACTGCTACTGCATATTGTAGGCGATGTGACATGTATACACATTCATGACAGCCCATGGAAAAGTGCGAGTATGAAGATTAGAGGGTAAAAGTAAAAAATGGCATGCTGTTCCCCCACATGTCTGGTACGTTCATGAGCCAGTGTCTTCCCTGCATTACTCCCCTGCAACCCCATCAAGTAGATGGGCATGAAATTGACATGGTCAGACTTTTTTTTTTGATTTCAAAGGCAACTTAATTTTGGGATGGCACTCTCTTTTGACCAAGTAAATGAAAGAGAATCTTTTGATTAAAGGGAGTGACATGATTTTGTTTTTGTGTAAAGAGACGTAAATTTAAAAAGAATAAAGAAGGATTAGGTCGGGACGACAGAAATCTTTCAGATTTAATCAGAAATTTCTCATTATCCGCTTTCATGTTTAGCAGGTTTGACTGTATAAAATATTTACATCTTGCATCTGGCAGGTTTCACAAATTGGACACTGAGATTTCTAATTTTTCAAATATATTCTACACCAAGATTACCTGTATACGATACATCAAATTAAAGTTTAGGATGCCAGGCACACAGTTTAGCAATGCTCATAGATAGCAAGTCTGGTAGGAAAGATATTCAGCCTCAAAATTGTCAGCTCAAAGGCACTATTTGTTCAGTTTTTTTTTAGTTTTTTTTAAGTCATCATTTCATGTGTGGTGAAAAAGTATATTTTTAAGTCATCATTTCATGTATGGTGAAAAAGTGTATTTTTAAGTCATCATTTCATGTGTGGTGAAAAAGTGTATTTTTAAGTCATCATTCCATGTGTGGTGAAAAAGTGTATTTTTAAGTCATCATTTCATGTGTGGTGAGAAAGTGTATTTTTAAGTCATCATTTCATGTGTGGTGAAAAAGTGTATTTTTAAGTCATCATTTCTGATTTCATGTGTGATGAAAAAGTGTATTTTTAAGTCAGTTTCAAAGGGAAAAAAAAATGCCACATTTTCTCAGATGAAAACAATTGGGCAAAATCCAGACAAAACTGATGATTTATCAGACATTTCTGAGCTCGGTTTGCACCACAAATTTCACAGTATGGATTTGCTATTTTGGTTTTGACATACACCCCTAACATATCATACAAATATAAATGTATTAGAGTCGTGTTTATTTGATTAAAACATCCCACTGCAAATTAAACAGTTGTGTAAGTCGGGAAAGAGATGTTGAAACCCCAAAACTTGGTAATAAAGGCTTCAAACAAATGGGAGCCAAAGACCATAAAAATATAATGTTTTTAATATTTTTTAAAATGCATTTCTCACACACTGGAATAAAAATTCTCACAAGAAATGTTGAAAAACAAAAAACAGAGGATGTACAGGTGTATAAGCTTTGAGGTATCTCAAGTGTCAGAATTTGTGAAACCTGCCATCTCTCTTCTTAGTCAATTATTCTGTAACTTTCTAGCCCTCTGAATGATAGCTTACTATTATGCAAGGTATTGGAACCGAAGAGGCCACTGTGAGTTTTTTTTTAGGAAAACTGCAAATTGTAGACTGAACAAAGTTATTACTTCATGAACTGAACATGATGAATACAGAATAGTTCAATTTGATTGTACCTTTGAACTGCTCAATCAGGTACTTATGGCACGGTTTTCAAGGCCAAGAATCGGGAAACATTGGAAATTGTTGCACTGAAGAGAGTTCGCTTGGACGATGATGACGAGGTTTGTTGACAGCCAGAATTTCCTTGGGTTATCATGCACATTGTGTAGTCATGGCACAGCTTTGGTCTAAATGGCTCCAGTTGTACATTTATTATTTCAAAAAGAATTTTATGGCTGGGTGGATGATTGGATCCACATGTTGAACAAATTTTTACTGGAGTCCCTAAGGCAAACAGAAACAGTTCCTCAGAAATATGACCTGTCAACATTTTTGTTTACCAATGACGTGAATAACTTAGGTCTGAAAGCTTGTTTTTTTTACATTCATTTCGACTTCTTTTGGAATTTATTGAAGTTTTTTACATTTGTCCAAAGCTTTGCTGGGACACTGCAGATTTTCTGGGTTTTTTTTAATGTCACGGTCTCATGTCTGTCATTTGTCTCACTGAGTCATGGTCTCATGTCTGTCATTTGTCCCACTGAGTCACAGTCTCATGTCTGTCATTTGTCCCACTGAGTCACAGTCTCATGTCTGTCATTTGTCCCACTGAGTCACGGTCTCATGTCTGTCATTTGTCCCACTGAGTCACAGTCTCATGTCTGTCGTTTGTCCCACTGAGTCACAGTCTCATGTCTGTCATTTGTCCCACTGAGTCACACAGTCTCATGTCTGTCATTTGTCCCACTGAGTCACGGTCTCATGTCTGTCATTTGTCCCACTGAGTCACAGTCTCATGTCTGTCATTTGTCCCATTGAGTCACGGTCTCATGTCTGTCATTTGTCCCATTGAGTCACGGTCTCATGTCTGTCATTTGTCCCACTGAGTCACAGTCTCATGTCTGTCGTTTGTCCCACTGAGTCACAGTCTCATGTCTGTCATTTGTCCCACTGAGTCACAGTCTCATGTCTGTCATTTGTCCCACTGAGTCACAGTCTCATGTCTGTCATTTGTCCCACTGAGTCACAGTCTCATGTCTGTCATTTGTCCCACTGAGTCACAGTCTCATGTCTGTCGTTTGTCCCACTGAGTCACAGTCTCATGTCTGTCATTTGTCCCACTGAGTCACAGTCTCATGTCTGTCATTTGTCCCACTGAGTCACAGTCTCATGTCTGTCATTTGTCCCACTGAGTCACAGTCTCATGTCTGTCATTTGTCCCACTGAGTCACGGTCTCATGTCTGTCATTTGTCCCACTGAGTCACGGTCTCATGTCTGTCATTTGTCCCACTGAGTCACGGTCTCATGTCTGTCATTTGTCCCACTGAGTCACAGTCTCATGTCTGTCATTTGTCCCACTGAGTCACAGTCTCATGTCTGTCATTTGTCACACTGAGTCACGGTCTCATGTCTGTCATTTGTCCCACTGAGTCACTGTACAGTTTTCTTCTATCACTGCTGTTTGCTGTGTTATTTCAGGGTGTGCCAAGTTCAGCACTGAGAGAAATTTGCCTGCTGAAGGAACTGAAACATAAAAATGTTGTCAGGTAATTCTGAGAATCTGGAAATAGCCGCTAAACTTAGACACTCACACTGAGATATTAAGATAAGAATATTGTTGTTCTATGATGTCTGTGCCGCCAAGGCTGATATAATGAAAGGTTCAGTTTTAAAGTATTAATATTGGCTTGGTCAGCCCTGTAAATATCCAATGGAATGGTCTGGTTGGACAGAAGATATTATCTGATAGAGCTTAGTGATATTATCTGATGAACTTTGCAATATTGTCTGATAGAGCTTAGTATAAGTTGCTAAGTGTAAAAATCTTTTTTTATCTTTTGTCTCATGTAAAATTGAGCACAATCCACTTTATCCCTTAGACTTTGCCAAACATGTGTGAAGTGAAATGTTCAGGAAAGTTTGCATATCAAATGAGCTGCCTTAAGTGATGAGTTTTATTGTCATTTTTATCTTAATCTTATTTTGTAAACAAATTTGAGGCAGTCTGAGAAAACCCGTTGAGTTGCGAAAATTGTAGTACTGAGTAATCAGCTTCCACATGTCGTTTGGGTGACCCTAGGGCTAAATTTAGCTGCGGTCAGAACCTCATTCTGCATCCATTCCTACATCTTATGTGTAAGTTTTAGCATGAAACAAAGTTTCTAATTACTTTAATTTTGCATTTTAAATGTACAGGACCAAATTGGTTGACATTACATAATTTTACTACTTTCATGGTTAACAACTTTGTCTGTGTGCGCACTCATATCTTCCCACCCTGTCACTGTGCCACCAAAGGAAAGGGAAAATCCACAGTTTTTCTTTCATAAAAAGTACGCATGAATACATTGCCTCTGTAGTATTTTCTAAGAGTTCTTCTACATAAACAAAAGATCACTGTCTCCTTAGAAGAGGCCAACTTTTTAGTGTCGGTTTTTCAATTGATTTTAATTTGCAGTTCTACATTTAAATCTTTTAGCTGACAAAGTAACCTTTGCTTTGTGCAGGAAATCTTTCTTTTGATACATTCTAAGTGTGGAAGAATTTTATTTTAAATAACGCCTGCCAAAAATGAAGTTGCTATGAAGAAAATGGCGGGCAGAGAGATAAATAAAAAAGAGATCTAACAAAACATCTGTTTTGACTTGACTTCATGCACAAAAAAAGTCCTGAATGCTTGAAATGTTGACCTCGACTGTATATTTCAGTTTTGTGATGGTTAAAAACTCAAATTATGGCATTCATTTGCTTTCCTGGTGAGAAGGATACTTCAAAATGTATGAAAATAAATGTGTTAACTTTAGGCATGATTTCTCATTTTGTAATATCCGTGTGTTTTGTACCTTTAAAATGTCACAGCTTTGGTTCTAGTGAAGATATTTTAAAAATTTAAAAAGCAAAGTGTTGTGCAAAACCTCTGCTACATGATAGTGCAAATATCTTGTTTAAATGTTCGCGTCGTGAATGGTTTTCCCAGGCTGCCTCACAAATTTGTGTTCTCTCCAGGTTCACGTGTGATAAAATTCTAAATCATTTTCTGTGTCATTTCTATAATTTTTTTTTACCGCATTAGTTACAAGTTCTGTATATTTCTAGAGTATCATTGTAAATTTCAAATTTCAGGATCATTTTTGCATTCGTAATATACTTAGTTTTCCTCTCAAACAAGCTATAAAAGGCAAGGTTTACTATCTGTTGTGTGTACTGTGTCAATGGCAGGTTGCATGATGTGGTGCACAGTGAGAGAAAGTTAACCCTGGTCTTTGAGTACTGTGATCAAGATCTGAAGAAATACTTCGATGCCTGCAATGGGGAAATTGATCCTGATGTAGTCAAGGTACAGTCGTGTCTTGTTGTGTGTGATAGAGTCTTAGTACAGTTACACTAGTGTGTTGTTGTGTGTGATAGAGTCTTAGTACAGTTACACTGGTGTGTTGTTGTGTGTGATAGAGTCTTAGTAATTACACTGGTGTGTTGTTGTGTGTGATAGAGCCTTAGTACAGTTACACGGTGTGTTGTTGTGAGTGATAGAATCTTAGTACAGTTACACTGGCATGTTGTTGTGTGTGATAGAGTCTTAGTACAGTTACACTAGTGTGTTGTTGTGTGTGATAGAGTCTTAGTAATTACACTGGTGTGTTGTTGTGTGTGATAGAGCCTTAGTACAGTTACACGGTGTGTTGTTGTGAGTGATAGAATCTTAGTACAGTTACGCTGGCATGTTGTTGTGTGTGATAGTCTTAGTACAGTTACACTAGTGTGTTGTTGTGTGTGATAGAGTCTTAGTACAGTTACACTGGTGTGTTGTGTGTGATAGAATCTTAGTAATTACACTGGTGTGTTGTTGTGTGTGATAGAGCCTTAGTACAGTTACACGGTGTGTTGTTGTGAGTGATAGAATCTTAGTACAGTTACACTGGCATGTTGTTGTGTGTGATAGTCTTAGTACAGTTACACTAGTGTGTTGTTGTGTGTGATAGAGTCTTAGTACAGTTACACTGGTGTGTTGTTGTGTGTGATAGAGTCTTAGTACAGTTACACTGGTGTGTTGTTGTGTGTGATAGAGTCTTAGTACAGTTACACTGGTGTGTTGTTGTGTGTGATAGAGTCTTAGTACAGTTACACTGGTGTGTTGGTCTGTGTCATAGTCTTAGTACATTACACCAGTGTCTTGGTCTGTATGATAGTCTTAGTACAGTTACACTAGTGTGTTGTTGTGTGTGATAGAGTCTTAGTACAGTTACGCCAGTGTCTTGGTCTGTATGATAGTCTTAGTACAGTTACACCAGTGTCTTGGTCTGTATGATAGTCTTGGTACAGTTACACTAGTGTCTTGGTCTGTATGATAGTCTTAGTACAGTTACACTAGTGTCTTGGTCTGTATGATAGTCTTGGTACACATACACTAGTGTCTTGGTCTGTATGATAGTCTTGGTACACATACACTAGTGTCTTGGTCTGTATGATAGTCTTGGTACATATACACTAGTGTCTTGGTCTGTATGATAGTCTTGGTACACATACACTAGTGTCTTGGTCTGTATGATAGTCTTGGTACACATACACTAGTGTCTAGTTCTCTGTGATGGGGATGGTTGATAGATGCATCTCGTGGTCTCTTCTTCTGTCCTGTCAATTTTTTTACATTCTGTCTTTTGTCTTGCTTTTTCTTAGCACAAGATGACCGTTATCGTGTTAACGTGCTTTCTTCAAACCCAAAACTGTTCTCTGTGATGGAATCTTGAAAATGAAACCATATAGTCGTAACTTGATGGGCCTTGTGTATTTGAGAATGAAAATAATAACAATATATGTCATCTTCAGTCTTTGTAAATGTTTGTAGAGCATTTTCCTCCCACAAAGTTGGATGCTATTCCTGGTCAGTATGATCGCATACACTAAAGGTTAACTTGAATGACACCAAGCAAAAAAAAGAACAAGCCTTCATTGAAAATATCAGTGTCAAACTGATGACATGTTCCTCTGTAGAGTTAAATTAAGATCAAGTTGAGATGGCCAAGGCAGATCTAGTTTCTTCAAATTCTACCAGTAGCAGATGGTAATTATAGTTTACTTACAATAATCAAAGAGTTCACCTTTTTCTATTTGCAGTCTTTTATGTGTCAGCTACTGCGTGGGATTGCTTTCTGTCACAGTAACAATGTTCTACACAGAGATCTGAAACCACAGAATCTCTTGATTAACAAGGTTAGCAGGAAATGTTTCTGTCTTCATTTGTGGGTAACCAGAGAGAGTGAGAAGAGGGGGAGCAGTGACCAGGTGGTCATAGTTGAAGGTTTGTCATATTGTTGTGGGATGGGGAGGGGTGGCAGTGACCAGGTGGTCATAGTTGAAGGTTTGTCATATTGTTGTGGGATGGGGAGGGGTGGCAGTGACCAGGTGGTCACAGTTGAAGGTTTGTCATATTGTTGTGGGATGGGGAGGGATGGCAGTGACCAGGTGGTCACAGTTGAAGGTTTGTCATTGTATTTTTGTGGGATGGGGAAGGATGGCAGTGACCAGGTGGTCATAGTTGAAGGTTTGTCGTCCTGTTCTTGCATTGCATGCCTTTGTTTGTGCAGCCTGCAGTGAGTTTAGATCAGGCATTGCTGTGATTCTGGTCTGTCCTTGATTAATGTTGCCTGGAGACAATGATTCCTGCAGGCATCCCTGAACCTGACACAGGGCTTTGCTGAAGTAGAGGTCAAAGAGAGAAGTAGAGGTCAAAGAGAGAAGTAGAGGTCAAAGAGAGAAAACACTGATGAAGTTATGTCAGAAGTGATGAAGTAAACTTATGTAAAACTAAAGACATTTGCCCACATGACAATTCAGGTCAATGATGTTGCAGTTTTAGACCTGAGCTGTGTGGTAGGGGATGACAACGTGACATTAAATAACTCTTCAGTGTTGGTTTCACCATTGGAAAATGCAGTTTTCTCTCAAGTCAGTTGTATGATGTATGTGATACCAAGCTGATACTTTTCTTTCAAGGATGGTTTTTTCCTGTCCTGCAAAATTGCCAAAGTTCAGTTTCAATACTTTACAATGTATGACCTAAATAAACTCATAGACCATTTGACTGCATTGATGAGAAAACTGGTCATTTCTTGTCATAGTTTATTGAAAGATTTTTATGTTTTGTTTCTTTTTGTCATTATGATTTTGTTTGCCTAAATTGTCTGCCAGGTTAATGAAATTTGGACTTGTCTTCACAGAATGGAGAACTGAAACTGGCAGACTTTGGCTTGGCAAGAGCATTTGGTTTCCCTGTCAGATTTTACTCAGCTGAGGTTTGAACATTCGTCATCTCTTCTTGTCTTCATACTGGTTATGTTACCCAAGGGCAGATAAATTGTTGCATATATCACATCTGGAAATCTGGAAGAATGAAATTCAAAAGTTGAAAGCAAATTGGTGGTCAAGTGCAAAATGGCAGAAAAGTCATAATTCATCTTTTCACCAGGCAGACAGAGGCAAGAAATCTCCGCCTTCACCGTTTCTGCTGAGTGATTAGTGGTCTCCCTTTACATCCACTTGCTGCACTCACTGGCTAGTGAGCTCATATTTTGCCGCTTCATCTGAGCTCATAAAACATGTGTAGCTTCTCCACAATGCATGCCAGTGCTTCACAGTACTGTATTCTTTTCAAATCTAAAGCTCATGTCCAGAGAGAGAATTCTATCCAGGATGCTGCAAAGCCAGGGATGGATAAATGTCCACATAACTGGGAATGGGCAAATGTCCACATAGACAGGGATGGATCAAATGTCCACATAACCGGGAATGGGAAAATGTCCACATAGACAGGGATGGATAAATGTCCACATAACCGGGAATGGGAAAATGTCCACATAGACAGGGATGGACCAAATGTCCACATAGACAGGGATGGACCAAATGTCCACATAGCCAGGGATGGACAAATTTCCACATATCTTGGAGTATGCATGAAAATTGATTCCAGGGCTACTCCACACACAAGCAGCTATTCTCTACATCAAGCTAGATTCAGGGATGTAAATCTTCCGCCCTTTCAAATGTGATTGCCAACGCCGCCCTTTCCGTCTGAAGCACAGTCGCCCACCGTCCGCTGGTAGCAGTAAGACCGGCCGTCGACCTCAAACCAGTCAAGAGTTCTTTAGAAATCTGGCAAACCTAGTAAAGTCTAATCATGATCTTTTCTCTTGTTGTTGCCGTTCCTTTCTGTTGGCCTAGTGGTGCAGCCTCACTGCCTGTCATGTAGTGATGTTTCACATACGGTCTCCAACACAAAATTTGGTGGTGGTGATGCTAAAAAGCTTCGCTAGCTTTAGATTCAGACTTAAATATTATCCCAGAATGAATAAATTTTTGATTCTTTCACCAAGTGCTATGGGCACAGATGGTTTGACTCTGAAGAAGTCCAGGGTCAATCAGCAAAGGCTTGACCTAGAATTTACATCTAGATAGATCTAAAGGGAACTGACACAAACGGGGATATGGTAGTAAATTCTTTGTAAAGAAACTCAGCCAAGACAGTTATGCATTGTGCTTGTTTTGTTCTGGTTAACTACACCTCATCAATCCCTCTATAAAACCACAACTAATGGATCTATATAAAGTGCAACCCTTCTATAACTGTGTAAGTGTGTCAGATTCTTTCTTCATATTGTCTTTCCCTTAATATAAGATAGATCTAGTGTATAATTTTAATTTAATTACCAATATCGGGCTTTATTCTTTACAGACAGTTGGGATTAGTTACACTCCATCGTAATTATTTTTTCTCTGCGGCTCAGGGCATGCCGCACAATTTCCTTCCATTTTGTCACCAGCTTTTACATCCCTGTAAATTTGCTTCAGGCAAAAAAATGTATTGCATGGTTGAAATTGAAACAGATTTATTTTCTTTCCTTCATCAGGTGGTGACACTCTGGTACCGACCCCCTGATGTCTTGTTTGGGGCCAAAATGTACTCCACATCCATTGACATGTGGTCAGCTGGTTGTATATTCGCTGGTGAGTTGCCAAAGTTTCATCATGTGTGTAGCCCATTCTGTTGAGTGTACGGCTAGGATTTGGTGGAGAATCGGAACTGTCTCACCTTTGTCAGTAGTTTGTTTGCATTTCTTTACAGGTTTTGCAAAATGATGTTTTCAGTCACTGGCTGTCCGTTTTGAACTCATAAGCCAAGGGAATATTTCTGAGTAAAATCTTGATATGTGTGTTTGGTGATGTTTTCAAATGTTGATACGAACTTTCCTTATGGATTAATCCCAATGAAATTTTCACACAAATGAGTGGAAGCAATGTGGGATTGAGTAAAACAGATTCTCTCTGTAGTAATTTATTCTCGCTAAATTTTGGAAAGGAAGACAAGTTTCATATTGCGCAAAAGTTTTTGGCTTATATAGTCATGTACACCATTTTTACTGAGTGCGATATGGTTCACTTCATGTGCGGTAACTTAAACACTGTGTGCTCAGTTGATGAAAGTATTCATGCAGCAGCACAATAGGGTAAACAGGAAAACAATGCAGCTCACAGGGGAGTTGTGTGATGTGCATAGGAGTGAACAATTGATAATAATTATGCATTCTGTGGGCGTTGTGAGATCTGGCTTGAATGTAAGGGAGGCAGTCCCACTACTGGTACAGGATCTGTAGCCAATTAAGATATTGACACAGTCTTGTAAAAACTTTCTACATCTCCAGTGGACTTCAGTCTTGTGCTGTAGATCTAATATTTGGCAATATTTGAAAGCATAGATTCATTCCAAGGAGTTTACCATAGTTTTTCTAACTGTATGAATACATTCCAGAGCTGGCCAATGCTGGACGTCCTCTCTTTCCTGGCAATGATGATGATGACCAGCTCAAAAGGATTTTCAAGTATCCTTGAATTTTAATTTTTCCACTATTTTGATTAGGCAACCAAGTTTAAGATGAGCTTTTTGTAAGCTGAGGTGTTTGACCATTGTGTAGTTTGCCTTGACCCCACATCCCAGACTCCTGGGTACTCCAACAGAAGATACCTGGCCAGGGCTGACACAGTTGCCAAACTACCGGGTATGTTTTCTTGTCTGTTGGTGTGTGTGTCCATAAGCCATCCATCCACCATTCCTTCACCCATTCATTAGCCCAGAGCATTCTGGCCTCATGTGTAAACACAGCACTCAATCGTCAATGTGCTGAAGAGGTTTGATGTTTTGACCATAACATGTCTTACATGTCTTTGCCAGTGTCATCTCCTGATATCTTGGTATTTTTATGTGAGCTCAGGAACAGAATGGAGCTTACTAGTCCAGCTAGGGAGAAACAGCTTTTACACTTCATGAACAGGCCCCCCCCCCCAACTTAGAATCACTGAAATTTGTGTAGACGGGCCTAATTCCTTCTCTCAATACAGATGAAACCATACCTTCACTCAGTACAGACAAACTGTGCCTTCTCTCAGTACAGATGAACCATTTCTCTCTCAGGTCATCTGCAAACTGAGCATATATATATGTAGGTTTCTGTTTCATGGGGCATATTCATTTTCTGTTGTATGTTGAAGGGGTGAGGTGTGCATTGTTGACATTGTTGAAAATCTCAGCACAGTGAACACAATTTGGCAAGCTCTGGGTAGAGTTTGTTCTTGATTTCCTTGGCCTGAAATGGGAATTAAATGCCGACAGCAGCCAAAGCATTTATAGGTCTTGGGACGTAACTAAGGATTGGATACCTGAAGGTACATTTGGGGGTGATTACCATGGCAAGAGATAGAGATTTGCTAAGCTGGATATGTGACACAAGAAACTTTGCATGATTCACTAGTCTGATATGTATTGTGTTGACAGCCATTCCCCATGTACCACGTCAGCACAACCTGGCAACAAGTGGTGCCCAAACTAAACACCAAAGGCAGAGATCTTCTACAGGTGACTGTCTCAGAGTTTACTTTTCTGAATGTTGATGAATGAGTGAGGGCAGACAGACAGACAGAGAGAGAGAGCGTGTATTTGTGTGAGAGAGAGGGAGAAATGTGGACCATAAATCTCTGCAGTTCTGTCTGCCACAGTTGACCCATTTATAATAAGAAAAATCATGTGTAACAGTAAGAATGTTTCATGATGTCCATATGTCAGTCACATCTTAAGGGCCCCATACACGTACGAGCCAATGGATGGAAGCCAGGCACCGCGCCTCACCTCGGGCCTGGCCCAGGGTTATTTTTGAACCCACATGCAACTGCCACACCTGGGGGTATTTTTTTCACGCCAAATTAAAACCACTGCCTGTCTTTAGCTAGTCGCCGAGTCGACACTGGATCTAGAGGCTCATTCATGGTCTCAGTGCCGACAGACGAACGAAAAGTTGTCTGTGGACTAATTGTCTATTCTCTGCTAATGAAAAGAAAAAATGTAGGGCGAAAAATAGGACTTTCTGGTCCAAACAATGGCTTCTACACCTTCACCCACCCCAACCTTCTCAATAAGTTGCGGTTGTATCCTGGTGACTTTTACAACTACTTGCGTATGGATGAAGGAACCAACATGGGATTGTTGAACCTTTTAACTCATTTAATAGAAAAGCAGGACACTGTGATGAGATCGGCCATTTCCTCTCATGAACGGTAAAATTGACAGTCACTTTGAGGTTCCTTGCGACAGGGAGGCCATACGTAGGATTTCTCCCTCTTTATCTTGTTGGAGGAATCCTTGCTTTTCACTCTCCACAGGCAGTCATTACATCTTATATAGTTCAATAAATTGCAATGTCCTTTCTTTTGACTACAAAGCCATTTTCACACAATTTCTAGACAGTGTAAAATCAACTGACTCTTCTCTAGGTTAGCAAAATGAACCTCAACACACTACATACGCACGGGATACGGGTGACAGACACTCCCCCTTGTCTAGCCTAGTAGTAGTGTAGTACTAGGCGGGTGACAGAACAATAAATTGTCTTGCAAAATTTTAATTAAACATCGTACCGGCCCGGTGTTTTGTATCAAATTCATGGTAAATTTGACGCTGATTACGAATCTGAGGTCAAAAAAGCAAAAATGTAAAAAAAATTTATTTATTTTTATCCCACCACTCCCCTCTACCTGCGGCCCGATGGAAAAATATATGGCAGAGCCTAAATTTCTGGCCCCGTGCCGCACCCCGGGCCCGGCCCCATGAAATCGGCCACACACGCAACGATTTTCGACGGTTTTGGAGATCCGGGGCCAGATCCGAGGCCAGATCCTCACGTGTGTGGGGCCCTTTAGTCTCATCATTTTCTTTAAAATTTAGTTTGACTTCAGTCATGATTTCTCAATACATAATAATAATAATGGACAGTACATTTATAGAGATGTTACATCCCGTGAATATCCAGGCTCTACCCACTTTACAATGTATTTGTTTTTCATGTAACTGAATCACACAAGCATGCACACAGGTGCCTGCCCCCCCTCAAACCACAGAGAGAGAAAGAGAATCTTGAAGAGAACCAACCTATATCTGTCTGTTAGGTCTATTGTACTCAGTTTGCTGGTACAGACAGAGGAGAGAGAGAGAGAGAGAGTGTGTGTGTGTGTGTGTGTGTGTGTGAGCCAGTGTGCACGCATTTTTAAAATTGTTTTGTTTTAGAGGGAAGCAAAGTCAAGATTCTGCCAGTATTGTAACAACCATACTGAAATATAGTATAATACATGTACATGATGTTTTATCATCAGAGTTTGAGTTTGGCTCTGGTTAGAGTTAGATTTTTGTTTGTTGTCATTATGTTGTAATCTGTCCACAGAAACTGCTGGTGTGCTATCCCCCGGACAGACTCTCAGCCGAGGACAGTTTACAACATCCTTACTTTACAGATCCCATTCCCAGTGCCAAATGAGCAGTTGTGAGACATGAGTGGTCAGAGCACACAATGATGGAGTGAGAATGAGTAACACTTGTGTAAGATGCACGGATCTTTGTGTGATTGAATTTGATGTGTTTTTCATTTTCAGAAAATAACCTGTTTTTATTTTTTTTAACATGATATTCCATTGAAAGGTTGAAGAACGTGAAGAAGGGAGCATCTGTAGAGATTTCTTGTTTCTGGAGTGAGAAGTGAGTAATGCTTGGCAAATGTCAGACATGAAGCAACAGGAAAGTTTGAGGAAGAAGCTGTCACTCCTGTCCAAATTCTTGTGTCAGTGTCAGCCATTTTCTTTGTTCACTAATGACAGTTTTGCTACAGTAGGATGGTCCTGTGGCTCCGTTCAATGGCCAGCGCTGACACTAAAGTATGTATTACAGTAGAGCACTGGTAAAAATAACTGTCCTGACTTCTTGCACCAGAAAACTGCACATTTGCGACACTACATCTTTCTACTGCTTGCCAGTCAGCACTTGACTGGATCTGTTTTGTCAGAATCACTCTTCTCAGTAAAGCCCGTCAGGCCAATTTTGTTATATCACACACAGCGCCGAATTCCACTCAAAAACAAGCCACTTAGTTCGGTCCCGGGCCACCCATAAAATCGCACGCTGACCGCATCTAATCGGGGGGTACGCCGAGGCCACACGCCGCGGGCTACGGCATCAGTTACAGACTAGCCGCTAGTGATGACACGGGCGTATTTACGACTTAATTAACTCTAATTTCTTCACTTATAACACCAAAAATGCCGCTAAAATACAAAAGCACAACTTCTCTTCTCTCAGTCTGTGAAAATCCAATGTCAGTGCGATGTCCCGTTTTCATGCTATTGTGTTTATAATATGCCCGAATTCACTAAAAATTGTTTTTTAAGTGGTGTATTTCTTGATTGATTGCTTCCAAACGGCTCAATAGATTGCCATGAACTTTGGTTTTTTGTGTTACAGACCTTTTCCCGTTTCATACCTGAAAATTTCTTGCTTGTCGGAACTCTCGTTGCTGGACAATATCAGTTTACATCCTGTTGCTGGTGTATTATTCTGCTGATGCGTTTCATTCTACATCAACTACACTGTGACCCATACATGCGGAAGACATTTTCTTCACTCAACAAACTTTGAAGAATTTGTGGAATGGAAAATGCGACAAAACGCAGAAACGACTCAAAAGGAAGACATCAGTGACGATTTAAATGACAGACATTTGAAGTTTATCCGTCGTACGTGCTCGTTAAGAATAACCGATAACACTTCAACTCTACTTCAGTAAAGAACGTGCGAGAGCTAGCAAGCCGAGGCGGAATGATTTGGTGTTCTTTTGATAGTCATAAAACAGTCAACCAGTGTAGTATGCATCAACGCTGTCTCATTTGAAGATTGTATGAAACGTTCAACGCCTAGAATTGCCTAGCAACAGTCTCGACCTTGACATAAATTCAGTCAATAATACTACCGACGTAAGCACAATCACTAATGAAACAGCGGCCAGCGCAATCACATCATGTAGTCAAATTCATAATGTTGTACATAGTGCACACGGGGCGGAAGCATCGACCCCTGTAATTTAAACAGCAACAGAGACCTACATGACATTGCTCGGGAGGCATTTTCGAAATAAAGTCATTCCAAAGCAACATACATTAGAACATGACTGCATTTCATTCATAAAACAATATGGTTTTGGGCCTGCCTCTGCCGGTAGAGCAAGAGACAGCGATTAGTCAACAGCCACTAGCAAAGCGAGAAACGCGTTCAAGAAATCACTGACGTACAGAATGGAGAAACTCACGCAAGTTTTGATTTCACATATCTTCAAATTGCGCCATCGCTGAGTACTGACCACGCCAGTCGCAAAACAACTTGAAAAATGCTGCCCATACTCATTATTGTGCTTAGGATAATACTTAAATCATGCTGTATTTGAAGAACAATGTATAATAAAATATACGGCTTGTTTTGGGATGTAAATATTGACACTACTGAGTACAGATGTAAAATAAATCATCTGTACGTGGATTACTATTCCACCGACAACGATGCCTTTTCGTCAGGGCATGAACACATGTCTTGTCCTCCATTTGACTGTAATTTTGGTGCCTTGTGTTGAGCACTTTTTTTGTTATGTAACTTTAAAATGAGTAGGTATTAGATATTCTTCAGCAAAAATGTACAGTTTTTCCCTACTTGCCATTACAAAACTATAAAAGCTATCTTCTTCTACTTTTCACACTGCAAAATTCAAAGCCTTACGTCTCACGTGCGTCAAGATGGTTATTCTGACGGCCCTGGTTACAATGCAAGGTGATAAATCATAATAGTACCAATTTGATCTAATTCGCCCGCGCAAAGCGCTGCCCGTCGCAGGTGTAGTGGCCCGTCGCTGACCCCGGTCGCGATGACCCAGTAGGGCGCTCGGTGGCCAAACTAAACGACCGGGTTTTCGGCGCTGTGCACAGAAAAAAATATGCTTATCTGACACGAAAATGAGTTTGTTTCAAATTGCCGTTGCCTGTGACTCAACTAAATAAGAGAAAAATTGGGGCAAAAAATGTGTTCACTATTTCAGTCAGTTCATTTCAAATGTGTTCTCTGTAAGTGTAATGTGCAGTGTGTAGTTTGGTGTTTGATTGTGTTGGCACTGACGAGTTGTATGAACCTGATTGCAGAGATGTCACCCATTCTAATTTTTCTTGAAAAAACTGGCTTCCAATTATCCAATTTGCTTGGCCCGCGTATTCCAATTTTCGTTACTTCCCGCAATCGGCTTTTTTTTTTGTTTTCATCTTCTGGATACTAGTTTTACAAAATGCACTGAATATTGGGATCATTTTAGGAATAAACTGGAAGTTTGTCCTACTTCCTTATGGCTTCTTTTGCACCGTTTAGTAATTTGTTCATTTGCTGCAAGCATTGTTGACATTCTTCGTATGGTTTCACATGGTGGCGTTTCTAAACCTAGCTAGATCTATTCGCCTTAGTCCAAGTGACATACACGTGTATTTGACTGTTTGGCGGCATCTGTGCCAGAACGAGGAATCAGTTCTAAACCTAGCTAGATCTAGAGTCACTTCTAAACCTAGCTGGATATTGTCTAAGTGTTAAAGTGGTTTATTTGGCAGCAACGATGACGCAACGAGGAATCAACTGAATGATATAGGCATAGCAAGATCTTTAGACGGCAATTGTGATTGTGGAGAATCAGTTAAACTTATCTATACCTGATTTCTCAAGTCTATGCCATGGAGATGGTTGATGTAGCATGGGCACAAATTCCCAGATTAAAATAATTATGAGAGTGGGAAAAGACTGAAACAGCACAGAATGGGCGAAAATCATGCAGGACATTTGTGCACCTTCACAATCAAATATCCAGCATATCAAAGCAGCTCCTCTCTGACATTTGTGGTAAAACACAGCTCCAGAGCAAAGATCAAGTTTGCTACTGTTCTTCTGTGCAGGACTCCTTGTCAGTTATGACTAAGGCCAATGACAAAGAACTAATAATAGATCAGGTTGAATTGAACTGAAAAGTGTGTTTACAAGTATTTTAAGATGATTTTCAGCCTATTCCTGTATGACAAAAAGGAAAATGTAGATTTAGTACTGGCTCAGTTTGAATTTTCGTCGTCGTTCGCACTGATTCAGATTTTTTTTGCCAGATTCAGGTTTTGTCTTAGCTTGATTCAGATTTTTATTTTTTTTGAGGGTAGCATCTCTGCAACGGCACAGAATAGGCAAACATTGTGGAAGGCGTTTATGCATTTTGGCAGTCAAATCCCAATACGTAAAGACAGCTCTCATATCTGACATAATTATGGGAAACACCACAACTTCAGAGCATTGACAAGTTTGCCACAGTGCTTGTGTGGAGAGGATTGTTTTTTAGTGTTGGTCAAGATGAAGACAAAGGGCGGATAATAAGACGATGGTTGAAATGAACTGTAAAAATTGTTTTCTCTCTTCCATTTTTTTTTTTCCCTTGATAAAGGCGAAAGCCGAAAATCTGAACATTTTTTGTCTTCTCTTTAGTTTGCTTTGTATCGTTTGGGTTTTATTTCTCACACAGGATTTTGCAACATACAACTTTTTCTTTTTGCCTGATTTTAACATTGTAAAGAGTGTAAGTTTTTTAAGATGATTTTCAGCTTAATCTTTTGTGATGAAGAAAAAAAAACCACTTGAAAATATAGGTTTAGAACTGATACACATGTACAATTTAATTTTTATCGTTGTTTGCACCGATGCAGATTTTTTGCCCCCAGATTCAGCATTTTTGGGGGCCAGATTCAGATTTTTGTTTCTGTTGGTTGGCATCTCTGTGATTGTTGTATGAACCTGATTGTTTTATGCACCTGATTAGTGTATGATGCTTGTTGTTGTATGAACCAGAAAGATCCAGAATGTGTGTTTGTTTTCTCTATGTACGTCTGTCTTATCACAGCAAAACTGAGATTTCAGAGTGACAGGTGTGAGATCTAAACTGGATCAGTGTGGACATGACAGAAACTGAAATTCAGACCAGTAAATTGTAGTCAAATGATCCAGGGGAAAGCTGAGGATACATGGCAGCTTGTTTTATTGTAATACTTTTTCTGTAATGAAAAACAATATTTGTAGGTGTATGAATGTTGGTTTTGGTCAAGTGGAAAATGTCACGCTTTGGTTTTATCGTTACGGCTGCTCGTATTTTGTTTGTTTGTTTGTATGAGGGAAATTGGAGGATTTACTGTAGGTTTGTTGTAGTTTATTCTGTTGTTGTATTAATCTTTCTTTGTAGTTTTTTTTTCTCTTGTTGTTTTTTTTTTTTGTGGTATTAAACTGAAAGTTTGTGAAATCAAATGTACTTTTGGGGTTGTGCAATGAATTGAGTCCATCACTCCCAGCCATTCTAGAACATTCTATGATTACCTGTATGTACTTCCTGACCAAAGCTCATTGATGTCCAGATAATGTCATTGTTGTAAGAGGCAGGAAATACTGGTGGTGTGTGGCATATCATTCTAAGTTTCTGTACTGTGATATTTAGTTTCTACACACTGAGCAAGTCTTCAACAGGACAATGATCAAACCAATTGCCGCAACATCATAAAGAGATGTAAACTGAGAGAGGCCTGAGGCTTTGTGGCTACTTCAGTACCGTATCTGTTGGATGTTCCTGTGTGGCTTGCATCAGAGTTACCATTTCTCCATCCTGGAGGAAAACCAGACTTGTATTCTGTTGGAGCTGAAAGCTGGTGAAGTTCGTAGTCTAACACAGTCATGTATTGATTGATAAACGATGTCACAAGTTTAAAATCTGGATCAACATACGTGACATGTATC
Organism: Onchidella celtica; assembly: GCA_963931925.1. Taxonomy (NCBI): domain Eukaryota; kingdom Metazoa; phylum Mollusca; class Gastropoda; order Systellommatophora; family Onchidiidae; genus Onchidella; species Onchidella celtica. Next base: position 117,726,560 of record OZ007567.1, read on the forward strand.
TTCATATTTGAAAACTCCGTCTCACAATTCCTTCATGTGAAAAAGAGATTTGTTTTTTCCCTTTCATTCAAAACTTTTAAACGTGGACATACGAACATTTAACATCACCAGCCTTAGAGACATCAGAGCCTGCATAGAAAGCAACAGTTGACGCTAATAAATTTAATTGTTGGTGAATCAGTGAGATCAGTGCATGGTAAATCTTGCATACAGAAGCATTCCAACCGGCCAACATGCCAGCAGTGGAGTTTGGTTAACATACAATATATTATGTGTACATACATAGCAATATCTCATCTGGGGTCATTGTTTTATTGTTGTTTGCACTTCACAACTTGATGGATGTATTCATGTAAATTTGTGTTGTCACGGTGTGTCAGGCACATCAGGTGTGACAGATTTGTCAGGTTTATGTCATGTATATTAGGTGTGTCAGGTAGGCTACATCAGGTGTGTCAGGTACATCACTGTGTGTTAGGTATGTCAGGTGTGTCACGTACGTCACTGTATGTCAGGTACGTCACTGTGTGTCAGGTGTGTCAGGTACGTCACTAGGTGTGAGGTATGTCAGGTACGTCACTGTGTGTCAGGTACGTCACTGTGTGTCAGGTGTGACAGGTACGTCACTGTGTGTCAGGTGTGTTAGGTGTACAATGCATTTTCTGTTGTCTTCAAACCCTAGCAGATTGAGTGTCAATATGGACAAATAATTAAACATTACTGTGAGATTATGATTTTGTTTTTCATTTGAATTACCAGCCAGTGTGGTTTTGTATGTGGGAAGGAGGGAGGTGGCTCTGGGGTGCATACATAGATCTATAATACACAATAGTACTTCCCCCCCCCCCCCCCTCAACAAGACCGTTCCGTCGGCTTGTTCGCTCAGCGTCAAAATATAGCAAAAAGAAAGTGTATGACTATGATGACTGTAGGCAAGCCTCAAGAACGCCGGGTGAGAAAAGAATAAAAAATGTTTTGCAATTTAGTCATTCGAATCATATTTGATTCGTTCAGTGAGTCATTCGAATCGGAGGTAATCGACTGACTGTGTGATTCGGGCGATTCGAATAATGATTCAAATCGTGCCCCCCCCCCCCCCTCCTTTCCCCTACAAAATAGAGCGTTAGTACATTATGCATGGCTTCTGTCTGACATCTTTCATGTGTATGTGGCTTAAAAATGTTATGTACTTTAGTTGGTGTATACCCTCTCTCTCCCCCCCCCCCCCCCCCCCCTCAGGGTTTTGCTCTACGCTACAGCCCTAAGAACAATTTTAAAAAACTAGACTGAACTCTGTCAACTGTGCACTAACCAAATCCTAGCTGCTTTTGTATTGACCCGTTGTGTTTATTCAAGTTTCTTGAACTTCAGGCAATTTTTAAAAAAAATGTTGTCATGATGGTTAACTTTACAGTGGTCTTTGTGTTGGTTCCCTGGTATAGCAGCCCAGATTAAAATGTATTCACTGACCGGTCCAAGGTTCAATAAAAGCAACAAAAGACGAACTACGTTACAGGGTAAACGAAAAAGCATAGCCGGTCAAATCTGCCGCTACTTACATCCTCTCTCCTCTCTCCTCTCTCCTCTCTCCTCTCTCCTCATTAAAGAACAACAACAATGAAAAAAGAAGAAGTAGAAAGAAGAAAAGAAGAAGATTAAAGCAACTGCCAAATGTGGACAATCTCAGTCATAGACAAGCGCTGCTGTCATAGGGCAGGACAAATGTCACAGTTTCTACCTGAAGCCGAAGATATGCTGGGTAATACATGTACATATATAGAGACACCACCGAGTTGTGTTCATTGTTAGGTTAGTTTTTGTGTTCATTGTTAGTTTTGTGTTCACCGTAAATTTTTGTGTTCACTGTTAGTTTTTCTGTTCTTTGTTAGTTTTGTGTTTACTGTCAGTTTTGTGTTTACTGTTAGTTTTTGTGTTCCTTGTTAGTTTTGTGTTCATTGTTAGTTTTGTGTTCACTGTTAGTTTTGTGTTTACTGTTAGTTTTTGTGTTCATTGTTAGTTTTGTGTTCACTGTTAGTTTTGTGTTCATTGTTAGTTTTGTGTTCACTGTTAGTTTTGTGTTCATTGTTAGTTTTGTGTTCACTGTTAGTTTTGTGTTTACTGTTCGTTTTTGTGTTCATTGTTAGTTTTGTGTTTACTGTTAGTTTTGTGTTCATTGTTAGTTTTGTGTTTACTGTTAGTTTTTGTGTTCATTGTTAGTTTTGTGTTCATTGTTAGTTTTGTGTTCACTGTTAGTTTTGTGTTCATTGTTAGTTTTGTGTTCATTGTTAGTTTTTGTGTTCATTGTTAGTTTTGTGTTCACTGTTAGTTTTGTGTTCATTGTTAGTTTTGTGTTCATTGTTAGTTTTGTGTTCACTGTTAGTTTTGTGTTCATTGTTAGTTTTGTGTTCATTGTTAGTTTTTGTGTTCATTGTTAGTTTTGTGTTCACTGTTAGTTGTGTGTTCATTGTTAGTTTTGTGTTCATTGTTAGTTTTTGTGTTCACTGTTACTTTTGTGTTCATTGTTAGTTGTGTGTTCATTGTTACTTTTGTGTTCATTGTTAGTTTTGTGTTCATTGTTACTTTTGTGTTCATTGTTAGTTTTGTGTTCATTGTTAGTTTTGTGTTCATTGTTAGTTTTTGTGTTCATTGTTACTTTTGTGTTCATTGTTACTTTTGTGTTCATTGTTACTTTTGTGTTCATTGTTACTTTTGTGTTCATTGTTAGTTTTCTGTTCATTGTTAATTTTTGTGTTCATTGTTAGTTTTGTGTTCATTGTTAGTTTTCTGTTCATTGTTAGTTTTTCTGTTCATTGTTAGTTTTGTGTTCATTGTTAGTTTTGTGTTCATTGTTAGTTTTGTGTTCATTGTTAGTTTTGTGTTCATTGTTAGTTTTGTGTTCATTGTTAGTTTTGTGTTCACTGTTAGTTTTGTGTTCACTGTTAGTTTTGTGTTCACTGTTAGTTTTGTGTTCATTGTTAGTTTTGTGTTCATTGTTAGTTTTGTGTTCATTGTTAGTTTTGTGTTCACTGTTAGTTTTGTGTTCTTTGTTAGTTTTGTGTTCATTGTTAGTTTTGTGTTCACTGTTAGTTTTGTGTTCACTGTTAGTTTTGTGTTCACTGTTAATTTTGTGTTCATTGTTAGTTTTGTGTTCATTGTTAGTTTTGTGTTCATTGTTAGTTTTGTGTTCATTGTTAGTTTTGTGTTCATTGTTAGTTTTGTGTTCACTGTTAGTTTTGTGTTCACTGTTAGTTTTGTGTTCATTGTTAGTTTTGTGTTCATTGTTAGTTTTGTGTTCTTTGTTAGTTTTGTGTTCTTTGTTAGTTTTGCGTTCACTGTTCACCCAGGTTTTCTCTATTCAGCTTCATTTTGAAATTCTCCCGTTCGAAACATTTCCTAAATCTTTAACAGCAACAACAACAACAACAACAACAAAACAACAACAACTACAACAACAAAACAACAGCAACCACAACAACAACAAAGCAACAACTACAACAACAAGCATAGAACATTTGGTCAAGCCTACAGGAAAATCTCCCGGAGCAATTACATATACCTTTAGACTTGACTAGACCTATAGTTCGTCGTGTCCTTTGGTCGTATGCATGAACTTGGTGTAAATCCGCCAGTTCTGCAAAATGGTACAGGCTCAGTAGTGCCTACGGCCACCTTGGTGTGAACTCAAATTTAGTGGGAATGCATGAACTAAACTACCTAGACCTCCACCTACGTATCAATTGCCGCTTGCCACTGTAACAAAAATTGACATTGCGCATGCACAAAGTTTGTATCGGCCAATCCCTGCCACGAGTAAACAACGCCAATCAAAACAAAACTAAGAAATCGAGGGTGAGTACAAATCCAAGGTTTTACCTTGGCCAGTGAAGTCGTGCGGTGGACTAAAGTATTAGTTACCGGTACTGCCTTTCTCCCTTTCTAGCGGACGCCTCTTTCCCAAGCTTGTTACCCATTGCGCAACTGATTTAGTCGTCCTCCGAGAAATTTTAAAGTTACGAACCTCATACGCATGGGTGTAGGCCTACGCAAAGTTCATCCATGCCGGGTAACGTTTTGCACCGACGCATAAGGCATACGGCCACAGGTCACTCCCTATTCTCCTTCCCGTTTATTGAAAGGGGTCCGGAGAAAAAAAAAAACAACTAAAAACTTTTCTGTGGCAATCTTTTTTTTCCCCCTGCGGAACAAGATTATGTTTGTAAAGTTCAGGCTTCTAAGACAAACAGGGAAAATGGTCAAACGGTGCACGAGCTAGGGCGGTGCATCAAATCTCCTCGTTCAATTTATTAAATATTATTCTTGAATCTTGCAATTCTTGCCCCAGCACTTTCATCTCGGATACTAGATCTGTTTTAATCGAGAGGGACGAACTGTCTATGCTTTCATTTAAACTGTCTATGCTTTCAGAATTTGAACTGTCTATGCTTTCAGAATTTGAACTGACTATGCTTTCAAAATTTGAACTGTCTATGCTTTCAGAATTTGAACTGACTATGCTTTCAGGATTTGAACTGTCTATGCTTTCAGAATTTGAACTGCCTATGCTTTCAGAATTTGAACTGTCTATGTTTTCAGAATTTGAACTGTCTATGTTTTCAGAATTTGAACTGTCTATGTTTTCAGAATTTAAACTGTTTATGCTTTCAGAATTTGAACTGTCTATGTTTTCAGAATTTAAACTGTTTATGCTTTCAGAATTTGAACTGTCTATGTTTTCAGAATTTGAACTGTCTATGTTTTCAGAATTTGAACTGTCTATGTTTTCAGAATTTAAACTGTTTATGCTTTCAGAATTTGAACTGTCTTTCAGAATTTGAACTGTCTATGTTTTCAGAATTTAAACTGTCTATGCTTTCAGAATTTGAACTGTCTTTCAGAATTTGAACTGTCTATGCTTTCAGAATGAATAAACTTAAGCACTATACCATTTTTCTTCTTTCTAAAATCGGAAAAATTTCCCGCAACTGCAAAACTGCAGGACGTCCTATGTAACTGAGGAGAGGAGAGAAAACTGCCAACCAATCAACTCCGCAGCGGCCTGAGTCAGTAAGGTAACACCACACAGACAACACCACATAGCTAACACCACACAGGTAACACCACATAAGTAACACCACACAGGTAACACCACACAGGTAACACCACATAGGTAACACCACACAGGTAACACCACACAGGTAACACCACATAGGTAACACCGCACAGGTAACACCACACAGGTAACACCAGACCAACACAAGTAGCAGTAAGTTTTAGTCTCAGCAAACTAATAGGAATTCTAAAGAAATCATTCCCCATCCCTTAAACCCCCCCCCCCCAGCCCCACTCACCTGTCCACTGCATTAGGGTTTTTAAAAAGAAAGCAAAATGGCCTGACGGCAAAGCCTAACTAAAATTTCTTCAGTTTGGTAAACCACTGACTTAAGGTACAAGATGCGAACACTTTTGAGGTTCAGTTTCTCCCTTCTGTCAGTCAGTCAGTCAGTCAGTCAGTGGGTCGGTCAGTCACATTGTGAGACAACACTCATGACAGTCCGGGGGGGGGGGGGGGGAGAACCTTCACTGCAAGAAGACAGACCAGAACGGGAAACATTTCATTCATCTGACTGTATCAACGTGACGTTATTGATCTGTTCTAGAACCAGCTCGCTCCTCTGTGGTTTGTGGACATCAGGAAATCTTTACCAATGATCTCTTTGCACCCCCCCCCCCCACCCGATCTAAACTGGCGATGGCATCTCGACGACAACGTCAAATTTAACTGAAACGTCCTCATGCTCATCAGCACCCAGGGCCAGACAGAAAGAAAAGCCACGGCGCCTCCGCTGCATGTTGGAATGAACAGTTGGATCAGATCAGAAACTGGGGGAATTTCCAGTTTAGTTCATTATTCTGTATAAAACTCGGTGGTCAGCTGAGATACTCCATTCCATCTGTCTGAGATTTCCTACTTCTCACTGTATCTCTTCACTCTCTAATGAAAGATTCCCTCGCCACCCGAGAGCAGCTAATCTTTGGTTTACCCAATAGCTACAAATTTACAGTTGGAACATTCCATTCTCCCAGTATCAGGACAAGAGCACGGCTAAATGCGACCATCTTTTCTTCTTTTAGTTTTTGGTCACAAATTCGATCTCCTCGTGAGAGTTTCGTGTGGCAATTTTGTCTGTGTCTCTGAAATTCGGTAAAATTTCTGCATGGATTCAGATTTAAAATTAGAGATGATGAAAAAGATCGGATTTTGAAGGTCAGCGACATCTGGAACACGACAACCTCTAAACTCTCAATTCATCTGTAGAGAACAGTCATGTCGTACATGTATCTTGCCGCAGCGGTCCTGAACTACAACAACAACAACAATAATAACAACAGCAACAGCAACAGCAACAGCAAGACACGATTCTCCAAATGCAACTGGAATTTTGCATGTTTGACATTAAATCTTATGGAATTGTTGTTTTGCTATTGTTGTTGTTTTTGTTGTTGTTTTTATTGTTGTTGTTATTGTTGATGTTATTGTCGTGTTTGTTGTTGTTGTTGTTGTTAAAACTGTCGCCTGATTCCGAGTTTGCTTCCGTGCGCCAAGTAAAACTCACAAGTGGACCAAAGTATTCACAAAAACATTTCTACATGACCAAAATGTGCCAAACACTAAAATGATTTCAAAATTGGCGTACGTTACAGCGCGGAGTATTTAACCAGCGTAACATACGGTTTTTACCATTCAAGATGAGTAAATATTTTTTGTGTTGTCATTTTCGCACAGTTATGCTGTAGAAATGTCTTTTACATAACTGGATATTCTAATGAGTTTTTCCACCCAACTGGCCCAGACTACGTGCCAAGACAGTACAGTATATATCATAATAGATTCATCGTTGCCTGCAGTTTAGGATTGTGGGGATGGGGTGGGGAGGGGTGTGTGTATCAAGTATGCTGTTGGATTTCCTAAGCTTCAGCAAACGAGAGAGATGACGAGATTTGGCGCACTTTGATCATTGCCAGAAAATCTGGCAGCAACCCTACCGGTGAGATGTAAGGGGAAGTGTCTATGTATGCCTGATTGTCACGTGAGCGATGTTTTGTTGTTGATGTGTCCGTCTTGTCACGGGCAGGTCAAATAAAAAGTTGAAAAGAAGGAACGAAAGAAAAGATAACACCATGACAAAATGTATTATTGAAACAAATCCATGAAAGTATAAATTAATACACGTGGCTGAATTAGAAGACAACAGAACTGTTTGATATAACTGCCACAAAACATTGTCTCCAAATAAGGCAAGGCAAGTGATCGACTGGCACTTGAGCGTACATGATTGTCTGCACCCGACATGTGTTGCAATCACTCCAAGACAACCTTCAGGACCACAAGGAAATACCCCAGGAAACAGTAAACAATACAAGTTCAGCAGTTCAGACAGAAATTGATGAAATGGCCTGGGCCAGCTCTAGTGCTCTTGCTTATGGAATGCTTTGGAATTGACTTGCTGATTGAATCAGTGAAGCGGGCTCAGCTTACAAAACATGAAAACTTCTGTCCAGTCAAATCTTCCGTGTGGGAAAAGCCAAAGATTTTCTTGAGGCTGGTGCTAATGCCGCATAAGGCAAAAGGACACGACAGACTTTTGTTTATGGTACACATGTACTGGAAGCTGATGACTGAAGCAAGTGAGGTAGTGAACAAGTCATTCTTGTTGAGTAAATAAACAATATACAAATAAATGAATTCACAAGGCCATAAATAAATAAATAAATAAATAAATAAATAAATAAATAAATAAATGAGTTATGAACTGAGCACATCATTCAAAATGAAAACAATCATAAAAATCCACAAATAAGTACATATGTCAAAAATGTAACACATTCATAGTTTGGCATTTAGAAAGCAAAATAAATTCCACTAAAAATCAGAGCATACAAAATGAGTGTAAATGCTGGTTCACATGTCCGTGATATCAGAAATGAATCAATCCCCACAACTCTACTACTCCCTGTCCCTTCTCTAAAGTTAACGCCCTTTCCTTTGCAGATTTCCACTAAGTTCAGCTCTGGCCACTGGTCACTTCTCCTCGGGGAAAATTGGTGGCAATTCTGCAGATTTTAAGTTTGGTATGCCTGACCAGGCGAAGGGCGATATTGATATCCCATTGTCCTGGCTCGGCCTGGTTCATGGTGTGCCAAACTGGAATAACAGATGATGGCAAACATCACGTTCCAATATTCTAATGTGCATTTTGTAGACACTTTTACCGTCATTAGCTGACCAGGAGACACAACTTTCAACGACAGGATAAAACAGTTGTTACTGCCGGTTTCTCCACACCTCCCGGGGCATTTGTGACCAGCTGGTGACCCCAGAGAAAACCTCGCCCACAGTTAGTGGCTCAGTCTCCAGGCCAATCCCAGCCTCCTCGTGTTCTATTGTCCCGGCCTGACGGGCTCAGCCTGATAGATCTAAACCTCTAGACAATGTGATGTTCTGCAGGACGACAGAGAGGAATTGTAAATAATAAATATTCTGAGTTCTTCCCAATCAAACTCTCTGCAAACCTGAACACTTCAAGTCTCTGCCAGGGACAGTCTAGTCTCTCTCAAAACATTAAAAGTCTGACAATTTTCATCATAACCCGACCAGAAAATTGGTATCGTTCAACCAAAGACACAACATGCCTTCAAGGTGTTGTTATTGATGTCATTAGTATTATAATTATTGTTTTATGATCCTATAGATCAGCCCAGGCCTCAGAATGGTTTGCCATTACCATGATGTCGTAACAACCGGTGTGCACTCCGAATAGACATCCTCCACGAATGTCAAGTCGAATGTTACCTGATTCAATGGTTACTGTAAACTCTGGCAAATGATACAAGATTTTTTCAATTCCATGAAAAGATTTTAAAAAAAAGTCTTTCACATCATGCAACTGCCATACATCGCTCAGACAGGAGGCAGGCATGACGAACACTGCACCCCCCCCCCCCCCATCCGACTTTGAGCTGAGTCAGAACAAATTCAATATCCCTAACAACTGAATTTACCGTTGCCCCAATCAGTCATCAACCATCGCAACTGAAATGACAAAGCTGTGAGCTAGCACAGTGTGGGCAGTGAATGAGAAGCCAGACAGCTCACAGACAGCTCACAGACAGCTCACAGGCAACTCACAGGCAGCTCACAGACAGCTCACAGGCAGCTCACAGGCACCGTTAACAAAGCATTTAATGAACATAGGGCAGAAAAAAAGGCACATCATAGTTAGGCTGGACTTGCGCAGAGAGACGGCCCATTAGAGATGAGACATAGCTACAAAGATCAAGATGTAGTTTAATTCCACAGTCAAGGTTCATGTTAAACACTCTAATATTTTGAGAAAGTGACTCAAGAGTAAATGTGGCAACATCCACTTAAATTCTCCTGCTTATTATTTACATGTCAATTACACTGTATTGTGTGGACCCGGCACCGCTCGATCTGCCCTGCTATGGAAAATGAAACATCTCATACACACACATACACACATACAAAAAAAAAGGGCCAAAAAACATTTGATGTCACCCCTTGCTTTGTCCTTTTCCCAATTTCCCCTCCGTGTTGACCGACAGAAAACTGGTCATCAGTCTGACCGACTTGTCCCTCAGCCCGTGCCACAGAGCATCTTCTTTTCCTTCTCTACAATGATGTTACGCTGTGAATTTGAACCAGACTGACGTCACTTGTCTGCTCCCCTACCAAGGCAATGCTATGGTGTGTCGTCACACGCAAAGATTCATTGTTTAGTGACGTCCAGAGATGTGAATGCAACAGAGGAAAAAACGAATCTTTGATTTGGCTCTTGTCCCTGGAACAGATTGTCCAATAATTATGCCAATTACTTCCCTTTCTCCAGCGCCCAATTTTTCTTTCTCCCACAAGATGGACTGACGGGTCAGCTCAGGACAGTGGTCAAGATGTAGTTTGTTTCTACAGTTGTCAGACAGAAAAGGCTGCTTGCCGAGATGGAGCTGGACTTACTACATGGAGATAGCCACTGGTCAACCAGTGACAGGCCACTAGCGACCAGTCATTAGGGAGAAACGAGGTCAGTCAAATTTATTGCGTTTATCAAATACTGATGTTGGCAACAGATCACACGTCTCTACAGGTCTTTAAACTTTCATTTCATCGCAGAAACCACTTTCTAGGTCACACACTTTCTGTGTCAAGGTCAATGATGGTCAAACACAATCGTTATTAATGACAGTAAAATGGTCGATTCAGTGCAAAAACTGACTATCTCCTTATTTATGACAATGGACATATTGACTTCCTACACTGCATCCACCAAATAGCCTCTCATTAACATCACAGAAAGAACTCACTACTTCAGCACCCACTTTGCGTGCCCTTTGGACAAAAGCAGTAACTTCACAGACACTGAATCCAGCTGGCAGAGCTGAAAGTGACTCAGTGACTCCGTGACGCTCGTGGCGCGGTAGTTACGACCTTTGATCATTCCCGGGTAGTACCAAGCGCAGTTTAAGTCAACAATCAATGTAAAATGATTCACGGACACGGTGTGTGATCGGTTCAGTGCAAGAATTGATACTCTCCTCACTTGTGACATTGGAAATACATGAAATCATTTCTTGTACTGAACCAAGTAGATGTAGATAAAATAAAAACATCTGTGTGGTTCCCAAGACATAATAGAAGTCAATGTAAACAATGAATGCAAAAATAATCATACTTTCATTATAAAGAAACGATCTCTGACGTCACTCAGAGAGTTTGAACAATTTCAGGATATAAAACACAGGTTATGATGAACTCAAAGTGGCATTTACAGGATGACACAACAGAAAAGAACAACAACAACAAAACATGACCAATATCGAATGCCGCGGTCTTTGAACGTGGTTGGCGGTTGCTCAAAGAACAAATCTCAGATGTCCCAGGAGTGCCAGCTTTATTTCTTCTTTTAATTTTCTTGCATGTCGGTGTCGTTCCGGTGTCGTTCCGGTGTCGTCCCGGTGTTGTGCCCTTCCTGGAAGAAACCAAAAATGATAGTTGTTTTGTTTTTTTCATTCAATGTGAACTTTCTGTCACCAGATTCTAATGATCCCATTTAGACGTTAGTCCCAGAGTTTCATTGTAATACCCAAACAGACCCATCTGCATACAACACCTGTGAGTAGGAAAATAGTTCAGAAAAACACATCAGAGAGGATGCCGGGAAGTTGAACGTAACAACAGCAACAATAATAATATTGGGCGTAAGTAACATGTGGTATTATTGCAAAGTATGCTGTCTATCGCAGACGACACTGATTTGGACTTATTGGAAGACTGGCACACTTTTAGATAATGTCCCTTCTTTCCACAAGACTTGCAAATAGCTTCACGGGCAGGACATTTCGTTCTAGGATGTTTCTTGAACCCACAGAAATAACATTGTGAACTCGTGGCAGCCAGAGTTGTTTCACTAATCGTAGGTTCTTGGGTGTTTTCAGTGCAGTGCTCATTTGTAGACTGACCCGACGTTTCTGCAGCAGCAGCGAGTGGTTGAGACTGATATGATAAGGACTGTTTCACTGCCATTTCCAATGACCGAGCGCTTTCAAAAGCAGTTTGGAGATCCATGTCTCTTTTCTCTAACAGTCTTTGCCGAATCCGGGACGACAGTAGTCCACTGATGAACGTGTCCCTAATAGCATCATTCTTGTTCTGTTCGGCTGATACTGCTTTAAAATTGCAGTCCTTAGAAAAGTTCTTCAGTTTTTGAAGATATTGGTCGAGTGATTGACCAGGCTCTTGTTTACAAGTTGACAGTAGGTGACGAGCAAACATCTCATTTTTCGGTTTGTCGTAGGCAATCTGTAAAGCGTCAAAAGCATTCTCAAATGTTTCACTGTCAGCGATAAGTTCGTAGACGGACGGCCCCACAAAGTTGATAGCTTGTTTGGTTGTTGGGGTCCAGTAGAGAGGCTTTCCAGGAAGTTCTTGAAAGTCCGGCTCCAGTGTCTCCAAGTTTTGGCAGCGTTGGGAGCATCGGGGTCTGTTTCCAAGACAGCTGGTCGCAGGTGGCGATCCATCTCGTCTTTGAGTTGATTAAATTAGAGACTCAACGACTCCTCAAAGAGGGTATCATTGAAAATTCGACATCTCCGTGGCGGGCGCAGGTGCTTGTGACGTCGAACGAAAATCACAAAAAGAGGATGGTTGTTGATTACAGCCAGACGATCAACAAGTACACTTACTTGGACGCTTATCCACAGAAAAGAATTGACTCCATGGTGGAGGACATCTCACAGTTCAAGATCTTCAGTAGCTTAGATCTAAAGAGTGCTTACCACCAAATTCCGTTGAAAGCTGAAGAAAAACAGTTCACTGCTTTTGAGGTTGCTGGTAACCTTTACCAGTTTACAAGAGTGCCATTTGGAGTGACAAATGGGGTGTCATGTTTTCAGAGAGTGATTGACAATATCATTGCAGAAGAGAATCTACAAGCCACTTTTGCATACATTGACAATATCACCGTGTGTGGGAAATCCAAAGAGGAACATGACCATAATCTACAAAAACTCCTGGAAGCAGCATCGAAATATGGGCTTACTTTCAATGACTCTAAAAGTATCATCGGTGTAGAAGAAATAGATATCTTGGGCTTCAGAGTGTCGAATGGCCGAGTCCGACCTGATCCTGAAAGACTCAAACCCCTAAGAGAAATGCCTCCGCCAACCAACTTGAAAAGTCAAAAGAGAGTGATGGGCATGTTCGCATATTACTCCTCCTGGATCTCTAAGTTCTCTGACAAAATCAGACTTCTGAACCAGAACGCAACCTTTCCTTTGCCAGAAGAAGTTCTTGTATCCTTCGAGAATCTCAAGGAGGAGTTGGAAGATGCTGTGCTCACTACTCCGAATCTTAGCAACCCCTTCCCTCTTGTCGTTGAAACAGACGCATCTGACACAGCTCTTTCAGCAACTCTCAATCAGGAGGGGAGACCAGTCGCCTTCTTTTCACGCACCCTATCCCGGAGTGAACGGAACCATTCACCTGTCGAAAAGGAGGCCCAAGCTATTATCGAAGCCATAAGAAAGTGGAGACATTACCTCCTGTACACCTCCTTCAAACTGATCACCGATCAAGAAGCCGTGTCTTTCATCTATGATAAGAAGAGACGCGGGAAAGTTAAGAATGACAAAATCCAAAGGTGGAGGATTGAACTATCCCCTTACACCTATGAGATCATGCATCGATCAGGATCTGAAAATGCGGCACCTGGCACTTTGTCTCGGTGTTGTTCGGTAACCACCAGAGACGAACTCCAGAAGATCCATGATTCTCTCTGCCATCCTGGTATCACCAGGTTGACCCACTTCATCCGCTCCAAAAATCTGCCATACTCGACTGAAGAAATACGGATAGTAACCTCCAGATGCCCAACCTGTTCTGAACTTAAACCTCGCTTCTTTCGGCCAGCACAAGGACCTTTGATCAAGGCCACACAACCAATGGAACGGTTGAGTGTGGATTTCAAGGGGCCCCTGCCGTCGACCCCTCGAAATCGATACCTGTTAACAATCATTGATGAATACTCGCGCTTCCCCTTCGCTTTTCCCTGCCAAGACATGACTGCGACAACTGTTGCGAACTGTCTTACTCAACTTTTTGCTATGTTTGGAATGCCTCAGTATATCCATTCCGATCGAGGCTCATCCTTCATGTCCCAAGAGCTGAAATCATTCCTCCATTCAAAGGGGGTAGCCACCAGTCATACTACGCCTTATAATCCTCAAGGGAATGGGCAAGTCGAAAGACTCAATAAGACTTTATGGCAATCCATCACTCTCGCCTTGAAATCGAGGAACCTAGAGACATCCCAGTAGGAGCTGGCGCTTCTTGATGCTCTGCACTCAATCCGATCTCTCTTGTGTACTGAAACCAATTGTACTCCTCACGAACGCATGTTCCAACACCAACGACGCAGCACCAATGGTAATTCACTACCTACTTGGATGCTCTCCCCTGGGCCCGTCTACTTGAAAAGGAATGTCAGGAATTCCAAGTATGATCCCCTAGTTGATGAGGTGGAACTAGTGGATGCCACCCCTATGTATGCTCACGTTCGTCATGCTGATGGACGAGAGTCAACAGTCTCCTTGCGGCAACTTGCTCCAGTAGGGGAGATGGATCATCGTCCTGATGGAGAATCAACGGTCATCTCACACGAACCAGAGGGAGAGACGACTGATTGGAATGATCGCCGCGTAAGTCCAGGCACTGATACGAGTCCGAATGTATCTCCGCCGGAACTTCCACTCAGTACAGTTGATGAACTCACTCCTCCTGCTCATAACATCCCTGGAGAAACTGCTCAGGAAAGTGTTCCACCTCCGAAAGAACCAGATAGACTTATGAAGCGGGAAACAAATAAGGGCTTCATCAGAACAACAAGTTACAATCTGCGTAGTGGCCACAAATAACATTCTGACGTTTGTCTTGGGATATCGTACAGCTAGTCCAGACCGTTTCTTTACCCGTCTCCATTGTCGTTGTGTGCCGGCAGTCTACCGGGATATAAATAGACGAGTGTGTGAAAGGTTGAACGAGTGAGTGAGTGATATGATAGTTTATCTTTTTTGTTCACTTAATCCTGTCTACACAATTTATGTTTGCCATCTTGCTAATATATAGATTACTATAAAAGACTAAAATCTCTATTTCGAAATCACAGGGTCTAATCTTCTGTTGAGTTCAGTGTGATTAAAAGACCACTGTCAAAGGAAAACAAGCCTGGGAGAATGTGGTATTATTGCATTTGTTTTCTGTTTCCACAGATAACCATGCCAGCGTTTTGATTTGATTAAAGCTCATTGAATCTAATCATATGAGTCAGCCATCCTTTCATTGTTCTAAATTGTCCTCGATGTATTCGTCGAAAACGTACAAAATATTACAGATCCCGCTTACGTCATAACATTTTCTTTCTTTTCACTCTCTCCCCCCCCCCCCCCCGCCTCTCCAGTGACGTATGCCAAGACAAGAATACAAGTATGCAGAGAGTTTACAGAACTTTAAGAACTATCCAGTTTTACATGTCTTAGTGTCTCCATTCTCCAACAACTCTCCATTCTCCAACAGCTCTCCATTCTCCATTCTCCAACAGCTCTCCATTCTCCATTCTCCAACAACTCTCCATTCTCCATTCTCCATTCTCCAACAACTCTCCATTCTCCATTCTCCAACAGCCCCATTCGCGTGCAAATATCTCACATTGGGACATGCAGACTCAATTCATGTCGGTGACAAAATTCTGAACCAGCTGTTCTGCCTGTTCTGATAATTAATTGATTTAAAGCCCGAGTTCGTTTGTTTAGCCTTCCTTATATTCACAGAACAATTCTCCCTTAATTGGTCAGAATCGGGCAAATGCGCCCCCAGTCCACGGATACACATACACTTACATAGACTGCACTTCCACATACTGGTCATTTACCTAACCAACCAACCAAGCAACCAACCAACCAACCAAGCAACCAACCAAGCAACCAACCAACCAACCAACCAACCAACCAACCAACCAACCAACCAACCAATCAATCAACCAATCTTACCAACTGACTGTCTGTCTGTCTGCCTGCATTATGAATCAGATCTCAGCGCTGTCAATAGCTGACTCGCAGATTCACCATTGTTTGACGCCTGTGGTAAGACAAGAAGACAATCCAATGTAAATGAACTCATAGATCTACTCGTGCAGCACACACACACCCCAGACTGCCCTGGGAACTAGGCTCAAAGATTTCAAGGGCAACTACCCCGTGCCACCACTTTCAAGGAAGAAGAAGGAGAGTAAGAATGGGTTCAGATGGCGTCAGCGGATCATGGTCTGTGATAAAACTACTGTAGAGATTTGATCAGCATTTTTAATGTACACTACGACGCCATGGAGTAGCCTACTGTGCCATGAATATACACATCGTTTCCCTGTTCAAGATCAACACATGTTTGAATGATTCGCAGTTCTGTACAGTCGAAATGACTTTACAAAAATCTACTTACGATGTTTTTTTTCACAGAAGTTCCCGTTCATTCTAAACAAGATGCACATATAAATCTCCCTCATTTCTAAAAGGGACCCTACTTTAGCTTGTGAGTGAATAAGCGCTTGCACTGTTTAAATCGGTGAAATAAGTGACTCATTCACTGATCAGATACCGCAGTGTTATATCCCATGTACAGCTTTCACAAGAACACGCACAAAGTGCTCTGACAAGAACATTGAAATGTAGTAGCAGAAAGGGGAAACGGTGGGGGGAGGGGGGAGGGGGGGTGGGGGGAGGAGGAGACGTAATACAATAGGACGGCAAGGCAGATCATGGACAAAAAGGAAGCGAATGAAATTATTCTTCACATAAAACCACGTCAATCGAAACACAAGACATGAAATCTGTGTGTTTGTTTGGATATTCTTTCTTTCTATCCTTTTACCAGTTCTAAATGACTGTTCGTCCGTGACGTCAGAGGCACCCACCTTTAGACTCGCCCATGACAGTTCCGCCATCCGCCGACGTCGTCGCCTCAAGTTTTGTTGTCTCCGGTGCGATGACACGCCCTCAAAAGTTGACCGCTCCACCAGCACCACGTCCACGTAAGGCGTGTTCTGCAGGACCACCAAACCGTGAATTCGAACTGGCGTCCAGGGCATTTCTTCCACGGCCTCACCGTTGTCGTCTCGACATGTCCGCTCTGAAAGGGAAGACACAGCAATGTGAGATGTGTTTGACTCCACTCGTGTGTTCTCGTGGTCGGGAAAACAGAATACACAAATTGAAAAGGTTTTTCCAAAACTGGGTCAGTCAAATTTTAGCATGAGTTATGTCCTCTTTCAGAATGTCATTCAAAATGAGTGTAAACCACGGGCGTGAGTGTTCAGTGAAAACTTGCTGTGTCCCGTCTCCATCGATACAAAGATAAAGACGGGACACAGCAAGTTTCAACTATTTTGAATGATATTCTCAGGCAAACTTTGTCTCAGCCACCTCAGGCAAGGAGGATTTTGTAAGATTTCCTGAATCATGTGGGAACACTTCATTCCTGATTGGTTAATTGGGAACACTTTATTTCTGACTGGTTTATTGGGAACACTTCATTCCTGATTGGTTAATTGGGAACACTTTATTTCTGACTGGTTTATTGGGAACACTTCATTTCTGACTGGTTAATTGGGAACACTTTATTTCTGACTGGTTTATTGGGAACACTTCATTTCTGACTGGTTAATTGGGAACACTGTATTTCTGACTGGTTAATTGGGAACACTTTATTTCTGACTGGTTAATTGGGAAGACTTCATTTCTGACTGGTTAATTGGGAACCCTACATTCACGGTTGAGTGCAGTTAATCCTGCACGTTTCTATTTGTTTGTTTGTTGATAAAAATGAAAACAAACAAACAAGGAAAACTTCTAGTCTATTTTTTCCCCTGCAACCCAGAAGATGGAAAACCTCTGATATTTGTAGTCACTGAACTTTCATTCATTGTGACATCTCCGTACCTGCAGCAACATCAGCTGTCACCATCATTCGTACATAACAACAACAACAAATAAGCAAACTTCAGTTCCGGTTCAACCAGACATCACTGGATCAGAGATAAAATGAGAGACTTAAATTTGTAGCAGACGGATAATCTACGGCTGTCTGTAGTGGACGGGGTTGGGGGTGGGGTTGGCGTGGGGTCGGGGGTTCAAGAGATCAGGTGAAGTACGTACCGCTATGTACGGAGGAACAGCTCGGGTGGACCAGGTGTTGACCAGCACTGACCAGTGTCTCATTGACGTCCTTGATGGTCACTTCAAGACCAAAGTTTCTTCGAGATCTGGTCATCCACGTGGTCACTGCAGGTTTGATGTCCAGGCTGACCCACAAGTTTCCCTGTCCGGGGATCATTACCGCGTCCAGCAGACGCCGTCTGTACACCACTGAGGGAGAAACAAGAATATATTTCAATTGTACAATGTCAAAAGCAAACAAGCAGCGGCGTGGACAGACAGTTTCTACAGCTCCGACTTGCCAAAAGGATCCACTAATCAAGAAAACTGGCCCAGCCAGCACTGACAGGTTTGGATGGAACGTCTAATTGAATAATGCCCGAGTCTCACTCAGACTAATGATGGCCACATCATCAACAAACCAGCAGGCCGGTGCAAACCAACTGGTGTCCGCCCGGGCAGAGAAAGCCTGACCGCTCGTCACTTCTCCATCAGACAAAAACACAGGCAGGAAGTCATGACGCGCTTAGGGTCCTTGACCTTGTGAACAGCAAATGGAAATGTCACATGGAATAAATCTTAAAAATGAACTCGACATTCAGCTGAACTTTCAACCCTTTAACCAGTTCTGGTGATCACAGTCAAACGGTCGCAGTAACTCGGGAAAACTGAATTAACCCAGAATAAATCACAATTACGAAACATTTGTTTGTTTGTTCGTTTGTTTGTTTGTTTGTTTGTTTGTTTGTTTGTTTGGAATGACGAATCCAATAGAAGATGAACCAGGGGACAAAATGCTTGGATCAAAATAAAATTTTAAAAAAAAATCGACTGAGTTTCCGGGCAACAAACGCCATTTTATGAGATGACAAAAAACCAAAACAGTGTCTGGTGTGGGTGACTAAACGGTCACAGAGATGACGTAGCAATAGCCAGTGCTGGACACAGCCACATCTCTCCACTGACTAATTTGTATCATGTTCAGCAAGTTCAAATGATCTAGTATTATTTTGTAAACGTTTCAGAATGAAGTTTCTCCTCTTCAACTGCCACTGTACTTGAATAATTGACTTATCATCAAATGAACTGCCTCTGCTGACGGTTTTTGAGCCTAATGTTTCCAGTCATTTTTATCGGCCTATTTAGATAATTTAATCCACGATGAACTTCCGAATGGAAGTTTATTGTCCAGAAAACATTTTTACCCCCTGCCACGTGATAGCGGATAGAATATCTACAATTTCCTGGCTCATCCACAGCGGCCCAGCACTAGGACTGCCCCAGCCACACCCCAGAGGGACAATCACTGTGTGTGATGGTCAAACAGACAGAACAAAAATTATAATGTATTGAATTCTTAAACTTTCACTGACAACACTAGAGTAGCGCATGGGTGACGGGCAGTGCATAGGTGACAGGGCATGAGTGACGGGTAGTGCATGAATGACGGGCAGTGCATGAATGACGGGCAGTGCATAGGTGACAGGGCATGAGTGACGGGTAGTGCATGAATGACGGGCAGTGCATAGGTGACAGCGCATGAGTGACGGGCAGTGCATGAATGACGGGCAGTGCATAGGTGACAGGGCATGAGTGACGGGCAGTGCATGAATGACGGGCAGTGCATGAGTGACGGGCAGTGCATGAATGACGGGCAGTGCATAGGTGACAGGGCATGAGTGACGGGCAGTGCATGAATGACGGGCAGTGCATAGGTGACAGGGCATGAGTGACGGGCAGTGCATGAATGACGGGCAGTGCATAGGTGACAGGGCATGAGTGACGGGCAGTGCATGAATGACGGGCAGTGCATGAATGACGGGTAGTGCATGAATGACGGGCAGTGCATGAATGACGGGTAGTGCATGAATGACGGGCAGTGCATGAATGACGGGCAGTGCATGAATGACGGGCAGTGCATAGGTGACAGGGCATGAGTGACGGGCAGTGCATGAATGACGGGCAGTGCATGAATGACGGGTAGTGCATGAATGACGGGCAGTGCATGAATGACGGGCAGTGCATGAATGACGGGCAGTGCATGAATGACGGGTAGTGCATGAATGACGGGCAGTGCATGAATGACGGGCAGTGCATGAATGACGGGCAGTGCATGAATGACGGGCAGTGCATAGGTGACAGGGCATGAGTGACGGGTAGTGCATGAATGACGGGCAGTGCATGAATGACGGGCAGTGCATGAATGACGGGCAGTGCATGAATGACGGGTAGTGCACGGGTGACAGGCAGCACAGAGTCAATGTCAACCAGCCAATGTCACGGCACTCCACGCCCCGTCCAACACAATTATGTCAAAGGAAAAAGAACATAAATTATACCAAATATGTACCTCTGTTTCTCTTCCGTATGGACAATGGTCGAATGAACTGGTAAGCAGTGACCAGTAACCTTGGCAACGCGTCCAGGTCTTCCTCAGAACACGGACAGTCTGTGAATACATAAACGCCCACAAGTTAATAAAAATCGAGAAATAGAATATTTACTTTAATTACTTTAATGATTATTTTAATTACTCTGATGAAAATAGCGTACCGTATTTTACTTTGGCTGTTGATAATTGTGTGCACACACTCCAAGAGTTTTGCACTAAGGGCTTGTACGTTTACTTTCCAATCCCTAACCCTGCCCCCCGCCCTTTCAACCAAAAAACAGGAAGAAAACATAAAGAAACTGAAAGAATAATTAATTAAGAAATCACCCGTCTAAGATTAAATATGATTTATTTGTACTAAATCAGTCCATATAAGTTATGCAAAGGTACCCTGCTGGGTAATTATTTTTGAAATAGCACTAAACAACATTACTGTACAACGTGAACACACTGACAAACACACACGTTCACAAATAAACGAAACAACTGAGCACAAAATGTATTCAACTAAACATACTTCATAATATTTAATGAGGTTCCAACGGCCAGCCCACGAGACACCATAGGGTAGTAGAAAGTGAGCGTATTTTGTCAGTGGTGGATAATGATAAATTATGTCAGGGAATGAATCTAAAATTTCCGTCAAGCCGTTATTGACAGAGGTTTAGTGTTTTCTTTCATTATTTACATAGAAAAAAAAAAAATTCATCATCAAGACGCCGATCCTCGACCTCTTTCACATCCCCGGCCCACCCCCATTTCTTAACGTTTCGCATTTTGTGATATTTTATGAAAGAGTGAGAAGGGACAGGAAGGTGGGGACAGTGAGCTGACACATTTGTCAACACAGTGAAGCAGGTCTTCGCGGTAGGCCTTGTACTAGCTGCACCTCTTCGCCGCTGAGCGTGTGAAAGCTTAAGAAAATGGCTGCCATGTAGCATGCTGGCTTCACTTGGCTGCCGTAGGGTCCGCGATCTAGTGGTTGTTATCCTGTGTCTCGGGCCCATCTATGAATACACACCCCATTCAGTTTTTGCAAAATGTCTAGAGAGCAATTCTATTTTCGCTCCTTCAGTTGGGAAAGTTGACAAAATTCTTAGTCTCGGGCGCGATTCTGCAGCTGTCCTCGAATGTCAATTTGCGTTCAGTCCAGACCAAGGAGCTTAAATCACATCTAAGCCCCTTGGTCCAGACCTGTCTTATGTCAGTGCTGAAGGTAAGCATGCACTGAAAATTTCATCTTCATTCAGGTTGTCCTAGATATTTATCCATATCTTTGGGAGAGAAAAAAGTCCAGTCGCGACACGCTGTGAGGGGAAATCACTATGAACAGCGTGGTTTGTATGTGTGTGAGAGAGAGAGTTTTGGATGAAGAATTAAAGACCAGCTGATCTGAGCGGAATGGAGGAAAATTGGTCAGTCAAAACAGACGAATTGTTTTTCTTTCTCGAACATCTGAATCAGGTCAGAAGGAATGGCCATAGGATTTTGGTGAAGCAGATCAGCAATTTGAAGCCACAAATCTCAGATCTCCACAACTCAATGGAAAAGATAAACCATAGAGCAGCAGCTCACACCAGCAGCGTCCCTGGCAACTCATTCTCAGACAGGAAATCACCAGAGTGGAATCAGCAGCAACAAGGACAAGGACAATAACGATAACAACCAGAAGGAAGAACTGAGAGACTCAACCTTGGTCGTTCATCTCATTTCATGCATCTTTGAACTGACTAGAGAAAAAGTGGACAGACATTCTGCGTCCGTGTGTTGTGTTCTGTCCTTCATTCAAAAATGAAAAGCAACATTTATAAAGATCAGTTGTCAGAGCTCATCAAGCAGTTCAAGGAAACAAAATGTTTTTGTACATACTTTGTATTAATTGATGATGCAACATCTGCCGCTCCCCAATGCCTCTGTCACAAATCCCAGACTGGGAGATGTAATAGTTTATGACAGGACAACAATCACGAACGAACACGTTTAACACTTAACAGAACAACCCATCAGACTCACACATTTATTAAGCATAATTATACAGATAATAGCGCAATTACATACATTATATTATTGAAATTAACTGCCGTACAACGGCCTTATTCTCACATGCACTCTTCCTCGGATCCACAACCCGGTAGTTACTTCCTAAAGGCACTTCAGCCTCAGCCTCTCCCCTCAGGGTCTTAATAGCACATTAATAATTCACTGGCCCCGCAGTCTCTCAATATCACCTTCCCATTGCCATAACACCTTAGCATTCCACTAGCACCTCAGCAGGGCAATAGCACATTATCATTTCAATAGCCCATCAACATGGCAATAGCACATTATCATTTCAATAGCCCATCAACATGGCAATAGTACATTATCACATTCACGCTCATATCTACGTCCCCGTCCGTGGCCTGACTGCCACGACTTTATGTGCCTCTACTGTCCTGCACCGACAGCCTCACTTCTGGCCTATGTGTGGCCTCCGGCCCTATGCTGGCCTATCCCCTGTGCTCACCGAGGCGGCTCTTTAGCCCGTCCCCGACACCTACAAGAATAACATTACATTGGTATAATACCCTACCATTTCTATTCACTCCACCTCTCCTTACAACCCATGAAGCGTACACACAATAGTTCACATTTCACTCACCAACATCTTACGGTAACACACCTCCATCGGAGTACACACTACTCACTCGCGCTACAAATCCATGAACTCAACTTTCATCTATCGCTCACGGCGCACATTGCTATATCCAATATCAAGGACTTCCACATTCCTCACATATACTTATTTACATCATGGTAATAGACGAATATAATATAATACATCAATCATAATTATCAATCAACGTTCTACCTACCAGTCATCACTGGAAAAAACACTCTCATCCGTCTTCCGACTGCTCCCCTTATGTTCGCCCGCTGGGCTTTCTCTTGCGTCCGTTCAGTAGGACCTTCTAACTTGCAGTGATAGTAATACAGCGCTTTCGCCTCATTCAGACCCCCCACCACTCATATATATGGCCTTTAGCGTCTTTACAGACGGTCTTAGCAGCTAGAATATTCACTTTCACTTTGACTGACAGCTTCTCTCGTGGCTTATTCTACCAATGTTTGACCCGAGAGTGCGATGGCAGTGATTGCAGGTCAGTCTTTTGGGTTCACTTTGGCGAGTGTTTTCATTCCGCCTCTGTCGTTTTGTCAGGTATGTTTCTTTTGCCTTGAAGTCTATTGCGAGCGTGCCACTGCGCAATTTTTGTCTCCATCTGCTTCGATCATTTGCAAGGTTCTCCCATTCATTGGGGTCGATGTTGAATGCTTTCATCGTGACCTTGCAAGTGTCTTTGAATCGCAGATGTGGCCTACCTCTGGGTCGGTTGCCAGTAGCAAGTTCCCCGTAGAGAATTTGTCTGGGGATGCGATCATTTTCCATACGGTGGAGATGTCCAAGCCACCGCAGTCTTTTTTTGCCTAGGAGAGCCTGAGTTGATGGAATGTTGGCTCGGCTCAGAACTTCGATATTTGAGATCCTGTCTTGCCACTTGATCTTGAGAATTTTGCGTAGGCAGCGCAGGTGGAAGGAGTTGAGGGATCTTTCATGTTTGGAGTAGGTGGTCCATGTCTCTGAGCCATACAGCAGGGTGCTTAGGACGCAAGTTTGGTACACGAGTACCTTTGTTTTGATGGTCAGCTTGCTATTGTTCCACACCCTTTTTGAGAGTTTGCCAAAAGCTGTGGCCGCCTTTCCTATTCTGGCATTTATTTCAGTTGTTATGTCTGTGCTACCGCTGATGGTTGAGCCTAGGTAGCAGAATTTTCCCACTTGCTCCAGAGGAGAGCCATTCAGCATGATTGGGTTGGGGTTTCTCAAGCCTTGTGTCAAAACTACAGTTTTTGAGACACTGATCTTTAGCATGAATTTGTCACAGGCTTTGGCAAGGCTATTGATGAGAGCCTGGAGCGTGGTTTCATCGTGGGCCACGATTGCAGCATCATCTGCGAAGAGGAGCTCTTGTAACATAATATGCTCTGTACGAGATTTTGCTTTTAGTCTGGCAACATTAAAAATGGAGCCGTCCACTCTGGTGTTAATAAGTACTCCACCTGAACATTGACCAAAGGCATTCTTGAGTAGGGCTGCAAAATATATACCAAATAAGGTAGGAGCAAGAACACATCCCTGCTTCACACCGCTGTTTACAGCAAATGAATTGGATGTGCAGCCCTCAAAGTTGACACATGCCCTCATGTCAGTGTGGAAGGATGCAATAAGTTTTAGCAATGTTGGTGGACAGCCTATGGATTTAAGGACTGCATACAGGCCAGATCGGCTTACGGTGTCGAAAGCCTTTGTTAGGTCCACAAAGCATGTTATAAGCGGCCTGTTTTGTTCTTTACATTTTTCTTGGATTTGCCGAAGTGCAAATATCATGTCAATAGTTGATCGTTTGCTTCGAAAGCCACATTGTGTTTCTGGTAAGACTTTTTCCGCCAGTTGTTGAAGGCGGCAGTGGATGACGCGAGCAAAAGCCTTCCCAGTAATGCTGAGGAGGGATATGCCTCGATAGTTGTTGCAGTCGCCTTTGTCTCCTTTGTTCTTGTAAAGTGTGGCAATTTTGGCGTCTCTCATATCATGTGGTATCACGCCTTCTTTCCAACACTGCAGTAACAGATTATACAGGTGTGGTAATAGTGAGCCTTTTAGGTCTTTTAATACCTCTGCAGGAATGTTGTCACTTCCTGTGGCTTTTCCAGCAGACAGGTGGTCGATTGCATTGGAAAGCTCGACTAAGGAAGGTTCAGCGTCAAGTTCGGCCATTATTGGCAGTTTTT